>MU187521.1:26138-54851 GCA_016904865.1 Pissodes strobi | reverse complement strand
AAAATATGGGTCTCGTCGGGTACTATAATATGTCGTATCCAGTTTGATTGTACGACGATTCGTTTTTTTTTTAAATTGACCAAACGTGATTTTCATATTTTTGCCTTTTTTCGGTAACGAAAAGAGCTATTTCAAATCGGTTTGCGCCAGTATGTGCGTCGTTTTAAGGTCCATCGAAAAGTTCCTATACAGTTTTTGGATAGGAGTTCAAATAAGGTAGGTATTCGATGAAATGTAAAGTTCGTCTGAAAATTTTCATTTTTCTGGGATCTGAAATTCTTATCTGGGGAACGTGAGGTCGGAATAGAACTCGTCTTTAGGCAAGTCCGAGTTCGACAAAAATCAGCCGTCGGGGGTTTTCGGTAATGAGACGGCCGAATCTGGACATTAGAAAGCAGAGGCCCCTAGGGGCGAGGCCCCTGTGCCAAAAAAAAGCGATTTGACGTCCAAAAAGGGTTGACGTTCGGCAGGGCTGTTCGGCGAACGCCTCTTAAACCGTTAAAAATATTTTGGACCCTAGGGGCTCCATTTAGGGGCCAATATTTTGCGACGTCCTAAATCATAGTTAGAATTGTTTGGGTTAAGGGCGGGTTAAATTTTGGTTAGTTTGATTTAGTTTGGGTTAGTATGGGTTAGCTTGGGTGAGTTTGGGTTTGTTTGCGTTAGTTTGGATTAGTTTGCGTTAATTTGGGTTAGTTAGTTTGCGCGGAAGCTCGGGAGACAAAGTGGACGCTGGCTCTCTAGACTCTTGTAAGACTAAGGCTCCTGAAAGCTATAACGGTAAAGCTTTGAAAAATTGCAAAGCATTGTCGCAGCAACCTCCCCGTTATTGAGGTCCCGATATAATTCCTCCAGGAAAACCAAAATAGCGTCGTCCGTATCATTCAGTCTCTGAGTGAGAAGGTTATGGCGTTTTAAGAAGCTCAACATTCCTCTCTTCAGCAGTCCCTCTATAACGTTTGCATATAATAGGCAGCAAAGTTAATAGGATCACTCGAATCACCCTCCTTATATAAAGGTACGCCCCCTACATGTTCAGCAAATTCATTCAATTTTGATTCCTTGGAGTCAAGCTTGCTTTCTTCGTTACAGTACAAGGCCACAAGTCTGATGCTGGCAAAAGTGCAGAGGTTAGACGACCCCGCAAGCACAGGGATCAGAAGAACATCGCCAACAACAGCATTAGATGTCCTGCTGGGCCTACCGATTCTCGAGGCCTGGGTCATTCAGGAGCTCTCGTCTTTCTTCTTAAAATTTGGTTACAATGGCATCTGGAGAAAAAAAGGTGAGACCGTTGGATATGGAAGGAACTTCATAAAAGCAAACAGAGTCGTAGCATCTGAGGGTAGACTGAGATTAAAGAGAGCATAGACATTGATCATCCTGACAAAGGGACAATGGGAACGTGGGGAGGTAAGTTTGCCAGAGCAGGTGTTCATATGTTATACCGATGGATTGGGAGTCTTCATGGAAATCTACCTGACTCAAACGATCCATTGAAAATCCTAACACATGCGTGGGGTGTGTTATCAGAGTTTGATTCGTTTATTTCCCGAGAGGTAGTATCCAATCCAGAACAGCTTTTATTATTATTATTATTATCATTACAACTATCCTCAGCATCCCCAACGGTACCAATGACATTATTGAATCGCTTCCATTGTAATTGCTGAGAAAAATTCAGTTTTGACCAATGGTCCAGTATCACAATCTTATATCTTGGACAGTCTATTTAATATTCTTACTCACATAAATAATACACCACACGCCACTGGGGGAAGTGGACTGAAGGATTTGAAGGTGTTTGCTTACGTGTTTCCATAAAAAATGATTTCGGAGTCCTGCTGAAATAAATCGAAGAAAATGAACTGGATTTGCTCCAACATACACACGCAACAAGTGCTCCTTTGTCCACACCGAAATCTAATAGAAAAAAACTGGAATAAAAAAACGTCGGGAAATCGCAATTCAATAGACCCAGTGTTGACAAACAATCGACAGTCGGCCTTCGGGGCATTAATCAAACTTTCCCGCTCGGAAAATTGGAAAATTCGTCAAAGGGGAATCGACAAGTTGCGGAATTAGTGGTGTTTTCATTGTATTTTTGTGTTTTCATTGCGACTAAATTGAGTCGGCGAATGAACGATGTTTGGAGGGTTGCCGTCCATTGTTAACAGATTGTTTTGTTGTATCAAATAATAAAAAAATGCCCGGGCTTACGCTTTTATTAATGAATCAGATCAGTCATATAATATTTAACGGATGATGCCCTCTGTTAAGGGGGACTAGGAGTAGTAAATCACAAAAATATTAGAAGAACGAATTAATGGACCTCAGCTTGATTTGTCAATAACGATGGTCCTATGATTCGAAATGATGAACATTATGGAGGGAGGGATGACTCTGAGGAAGAAATGTTAAGGATTCCAAGAGGAACGTTAGTTCCACATCCCGAAAGATCTTTGCGTCCATGTCATACTTCTTTATCCACCCATTAATTTCTGTTAACGACATAAATATTGGCCGGAATGTTATGTGAAAAGGCTACAGTTTAAGAAGAATAGAAGTACCTAGGCCACGAGTGGACGATTTCGCATCTAATATGCAATATGCGTTCCTATCTTCTACGATCCGCAGCAGGTCCAAGTACCTCTTGGGCCGAAAACTATGCTGTGGATCTAAAGGACGATGATGCTCATGCACGGAGCGGTCGTTTGGTGGCCAGGATCCATGAAATCGGCGTCTAGACTAGTGCTGGACAAATTACAGCGATTTGCATGCCTCTGCATCATCGAGGCCATGAGGACGGCGCCCACAAGGGCCCTAGAGGTGCTGGTGGGGTTGCCTCCGTCCGTGGACTGGGTGGGGATGTGGAGTGACAACGGCTCTTGCCAGGGCCATTGGGGTCTATGGCGGGGCTTGTCTGGGGACCCAGCCATTCTGGGTATGGCAGGTGACGTGATGGTTTCTGAGATAGGCTTCCACGAGGGGCTGAACTTCCTCTTCCTTATGAAGGAGGATTGGATGGAGGAAAGGACGGGATCCTGGGATGGGTTAGTCTGGTTCACAGATGGTTCCAGAATGGGAACACTGTCCGAAGCTGGTGGGTACTGTGAGACCCTGGGGCGGGAATTATCTGCCTCACTGGGCGAGCACACGGACATTTTTGCGATCATGATGGGGGCCTGGGAGTCGTTAAGGCTCAATGTCGGTGGCGGGAGGAATTTCTTCTGCTCCGACAGCAAAGCCGCACTCATGACGCTGAAGTCGGTCCGCACGCGCTCTTTGTTGGTAAGGGAGTGTAGAAGCTGGCTGATTGAACTTCCAAGCTTAAAAAGGTTACGCTGGTTTGGGTACCGGGACACTCGGGTGTACTGGGAAACGACGCCGCTGATGCGCACTGATACTTGGGGGCCTGATCCCTGTGTGGGGATCGCCCAGAGTGTATGCGAAAGGACATTGGAAGCCTGGATGGAGGGTCGGGCGGAAGAGGTATGGCGGACGGCTCCGGCGATGAGACGGACGAGGCTTACGATACATGGGCCCACGAAGAGTCTCGCCAGGGGGCTGTTGTGCCTACCTAGGAAGAAGTGCAGGATCCTAGTAGGATTCTACACAGAGCACTGTAGACTTAGACGGCACCTGACTCTGCTGAGAATTGCAGAGGAGGGGGAGTGAAGATGGTGCATGGAGAACGACGAGACCATCTACTTACGGAATGCCCCGCCTTCGCGTGGGCAAGACTCAGAATCCTTGGCGCGACGCCGATCGAGCCAGAGCCAGTGCGCCATGTTAGTCCGAAGGAGATGCGGGCTTTCTTAAGGAGGACGGGCTTTCTAGTGGTTCTCTAATGCGGGCTGGGGGCCCAACGGGCCCAAATGGTGGCCTAAGTGCAAGGCCCGCTAGGGGTCACCCCTTCTATACTGATACTGATACCTCTTTAGGCGACAAGAGGAGAAGTTTTGTTACAAGCTTGTCCTTTCTCTTCAGAGCAAAGAAGGCCCTCCTCACCCTACAAGACGCTGGGTCACCCGAGAGGAGATCAGCCAGCCTCATTCCTGGAGAGGTCCATCATATATCATTTGCACTATCCATTATTACAGGCTCTGGCACCATTGAACGTAATGCGGAACCTTGTGTTGGTCGATTGGCCTCCTCCTCATTTCCCGGGACACTGAAGTGCCCTGAAACTCAAATAATACCGCCCTTATTATGCCAGGCTAAAATCTCCAACACATCCCTATACTGAGTAAATGTAATTTGGTTGCTACACAATCATCCTATTCAAACAAGATATAGGATTTAATAGGGTCATCAAACTATTTACTTAAAAGGTGTCTTGCTTGCTTGACGCCAACTTAAATAAAGGTATTTTATAAATTAAGTTTTTGGCGATCATGACTCACCCGGTAGCATATACGTCTCTTAAGATTTCCGCCATAGGGCGACTGTAATATAAATATTCATGTTTTACATGTGTTCGAGTTTTGGTTAGTTTTCTTGGTCGCACGTGTGAAGTGTTCAAGTATGGAAGACAAAATGTAACGGGGGTTAAGGTATAGCTAATATTTTTATTACAGTCGTCCTATGGCAGAAAACGTATGAATATTGTCACACCTCATTTTGAAGCCAATAAAAAGATACACAATTTAGCGCCAACCCGAGGTCTCTGCGTTCATTTGTTCGAGAATAGCAACGAGTTATAAAAAAACGTCATTGTTTGTACTTACCTAGCTTTGCCTCTGTTAGAACGTCACTAATAGACTTCACTCGTTCGATGCTCCAATATTTGGGTTGGTCATTTAAATAGGTTCAGAAAACAAAATCAATTGGAGCCATGTCCGGAGAACGAGACGGTCATCCAATGCAGCGTTCAAGAAAATTCATATATCTCTATGGCACTACAGATTCAGTTTCATTATTAAGGCGGTTGCCTTATACGAGGAGCAGTCAGAATTATCCACAATAAGACAATAGGAAAGGGTGTACTAAATAGGATATGAGAAACAAAATCTATATAGGACAGTCTATCAAGATGAAAATGGTGGTCTGAGGTTTAACGCAGCTATGAATATTAAAATAGAAAAGAATAGATTCTTGTAATGGTCAAGCGTTAAAGATCTTCTCAGGTAACAGTGACTATATTAAAAAATAGTTCAACAGAGTAAATCAAAAACTAATTTCTCAACGAGCGAGAGCTTCTAATTATTATAGAAGAACAAAGTAATTTAAAATATGCACATGTACTCTCCTGGTACATTCGTCTGCCGACGTTAATCAAATTATTATTTTCATTTCAAAATCAATTTTAAAGCCGTAAAGTGTAGACAAAGACCCACATTGCTCAAGGGCTTTCGATTATCGGCATTCGGCATCTTTCAGCGGAATAACTCAATTGAACATGGTCAATTCAGGCACTGAACGTTCGTTCATTTTACTTTATTCTGTGAAGTCCAATTAAGGATTTTTAAATGTTTTTGATTATTTTCTGTGTGTGTGCTTAATAAAGTGCACTACATGGGGCGGCGGGATCAAACGAGAAAGACAGACGTGTTTTATTGGTGTAATGGGTTTATTTTGAAGTTGCATATATTTTTTAATAAATAGATCGAGGTCTCTTAACTATAAGCGCAACGAACTTATTACGTAAGTTATTAAAATCCTCTTTTTTATTTTGATATCCCTTAAGGCAGAGGACAGTGCGGAATTAAATAGCTCCTGAGACAAGACAGAGATGCCGAGTGAAAATTAATTTAAATGGTGCAGCTTATGCAGTAACAAAGCACATAAAAAGAATTTGTGCATTTACTCTGGGTCTAATGTACTCTAAGATTCCTAATATCGTTCCCAGACAAAAGTCAACGCTTGTTAAATCTGACGAACGAGGCGGCTACTAGCAATTCATCGATTTGAATATTTTTGCTTCACTCGGCCTTCAACTGATAAATGTGGTATTTAAAGGGCCTAAAAATAGAACTTATGAAAAACGTTATTGAAAAGTAAGATTAAGCAGACAAAGGAACTTCTAAGCAAATTTACAACAAGGAAGCAGAAGTTCATAACCTTTTTTTTTGGAATGATTTACATTATACGTATTAAAGCCATGCTCACAATTGTCACATCTTTTGAAAAAAAATTATCAGAAATTGATAATAATAGGCTGATAAATAACAACCGTAAAAGAGTAAGTCAGGCGAGAATACTAAACATTAAACGCATACAATAAACGAAAAAGTTTACACAACAATGTCTAAAGAATTTAAGACGAACTTGGAGGAATTGAAAATTGAGTGGATAAAATGAGAAAAATGAAAAAAATACAAACATGAGAGGCAAAAATATGATAAAAATCGCAGAGCGTTTAATCGAAAATATATTTTAACTCGAAAAATGCCGGAAAACAGAATTACGATAAAAATGAAGTGACAAATTAAAGACGAAATTATTAAACCATTGATGAAAAATGCAGAGTTGAGTCGAAACATATTTTAAGTAAAAAAAAATTTAAGGTGAAATTATTAAAATGAAAAATTAAGCGGACAACAGAAAATATTAAAGAAATTGATGACAAGAAAAAAGGAGACAATAACTTTTCCTTTGAAATACCATACATAACAAACTCGTACAGTTAGTTAGAAAGTTATGAAATATTTGAAAAAAATAAATAAATGAAATTTCGAAGGGAGATAAAAAACACAAACCATCGAAACGAAAACATAAAACCAGTGATAAAAATGGAGCAAATTGAGCCGAAAATATATTTAAAGTCAAAAAATGTCTGAAGAACGTAAAACAGAATTTAAGACGAACTCAATGAAATGAAAGAACAAATGGACAATAGAATCTATTAAACACGTTGCAATCAGAGAGAAGAAGACAATACATTTTTCCTTGCAAATGCAGTTAACATATCATTTGTCAGAAATAATGATTTGAAAATTATTTAATATTTTTTTTTTATGGCAGGGGCACACACACTAAAGGGAGATCCTATGGCGCTCGACGAGCGGTGTGTGTGCGAAGATGTTGATTGACACGGTTCTTGAATATTTGTAGGTTGTAATTAGTGGGGAACAAATGTCCTGGAAGTGAGTTCCACAGTGATGCAGTGCGCCAGACAAAGGAGTTCTGGTAAAGCGATGTTCTAGGTGTTTCTAGTTGTACGACGAACTGGTGAGCTCCTGCCGTCTGTCGGGCCTGTCTAACAGGAGTTGCCAGGGGCGGGATTATGCGGGCCAAATCCTGGGAACATCTGCCGTGAAAGTATCTGTAAAACAGAGACATCTCGGCCACATGTCTGCGATGTTCCAGACTATCCAGATTCCGGGTCAACTCCGGATCGCCGACGAGACGCACAGCCCTCTTCTGAATGGAATCCAGCAGCTTTAGGGTATGCTTTGGTGCGAAACCCCAGATATGTGAACAATATTCTAAGCACGGTCTTATTTGCGCTTTATACAGCAAGAGCAACTGCTGCGGTGTATAGAGTTTTTTTGTTGCGAAATAGCGCACCAAGCTTCTGGGAGGCTGATTTTGCGATGTTAGCAACATGGTCATGCCATGACATATTGCTGTTGACCGAGACGCCCAGCAGCCCGATTGACGAGGATGAAGGAATGGTCGATCCTGCCATAATGGTGTCAGGGCCCGCTGTATTAGCCCTCTTAGTAAACGTTGCTGCTTGGGTCTTTGCTGCATTGATCTGGACCAAATTTCGGTCGCCCCAAGTTTGAACTTTCTCCGGGTCTTGATTAATTGCTGTAATCTGCTCCTGTCTGCGGTGATGAGTCTCAGTCGCTGGTAAGGGTTTTTCTGATCTAAAGTGGGAGACGAGGGTACTGTCATCTGCAAAACTGTAAACAGGATTATTCGTTTCGATCAGCAGGTCATTAATATAGATGAGGAACAGAGTTGGTGAAAGTATTGCGCCCTGAGGCACGCCCGCGTTGATGGTGAATGTGTCCGAGATGTGTCCATCGACTGCAACGTGTAGGGATCGGTTCTTAAGGAAAGTGGCCAGCCAGCTGCAGAGAGAGGCGGGCAGTCCCAAGGACGGCAGTTTGTTGAGCAGTCCGTCATGCCAAACTCTGTCGAATGCCTTTGAAATATCCAACGCAATCGCTCGAGACTCTCCGTAGTTTTCAATTGCCCTACTCCATATATGAGTGACATAGGCCAATATATCTCCTGTCGATCTCTCTTTGCGAAAGCCGTATTGATTATCGCTGATTATTCTGTTGCTCTCGAGGTACTTGAGTAGTTGCTGGTTGACTACACGTTCCATGACTTTGGAGATTATTGGAAGCAAGGCAATTGGGCGATAGTTTGAGGGCGTGGTTTTCTTGCCTTTTTTTGGAACAGGTTGCACTCGAGCGACTTTCCAAGAGGATGGGTAAATCTTTTTTCTATAAGAAAGAGAAAAAAGCCTGGAAAAAACGGGTGTTAGTTCGTTGGCGCAGTTCTTTAGCACGATGGCAGGTATTCCGTCCGATCCTGATGCCTTTTGCGCATCTAGTTCTGGAGAAAGATAAAAATAAAACACATAAACCATAGACACAAAAACATTAAACCATTATTAAATAATGCGCAAAGTTGAGTGGAAATCAAGTTTAAACTCAAAAATGGGCGCCTAATAATCAATAAAATTGATTCAATATAATATGACGAAAATAAATAAATGGATTTTCGAAAGGAGAAAAATACAAACGATAGATAGACGACAATATTAAACCAGTGTTAAAAAAATGCAGAACGTCGAGTGAAACGTATATTTTAAAACGAAAGTAATAGAATAAAAAATTAAGCGGACCATAGAAAATATTAAAAAATTAATGACAAAAAAAAGATGTCGACAATTTTTCCCTTGCAAATGACATACGTATCAAACTCATACAGTTATTACGTCGTTTGTCAGAAACTATGATTAGAAATTGGTTTGATATTTCACAAAAATAAATAAACAGGATTTCGAAAGAAGATTAAAAAATACAAACAATAGAGACGCAAACATCAAAACATGAAGATTTAACTCAAAAAATATCCGAGGAGCCCCAAAACAGAGTTTAAAACTAAAGTAATGAAATAAAAAATTAAGCGGACAATAGAAAATATTAAAGAAATTAACGACAAAAAAAAAGATGTCGACAACTTTTCCTTTGCAAATGACATACGTATCAAACTCATACAGTTATTACGTCATTTGTCAGAAACTATGATTAGAAACTGGTTTAATATTTCACGAAAATAAATAAACAGAATTTCAAAAGACGAGATTAAAAAATACAAATAGAGACGCAAACATCAAAACATGAAGTTTTAACTCAAAAAATATCCGAGGAGCCCTAAAACAGAGTTTAAGACGAAAGGGGGTAATACAGTCTGGTGGAACGATAGGCACAATAAGCTTCGGGAGACCGTAAGAAGGCTGTTTGCCAAGGTCAAGAAGACAAATGAATGGGACCTATATAGGGCAGTCCTTACGGAATACAACAAAGAAATCCGCAATGCAAAAAGAGTTTCATGGAGGATATTTTTCGAAAGGGTGAATGAGACCCCCACCTGTGCAAAGATGCACAAGGTGCTAGCAAAAGGAATATCTACAAACCTAGTCAAACTCCTGAAAGGGGAAGACAACGAATACACAAAAACATGCGAGGAAAGTCTGACGCTTCTCATTAAAGCCCACTTTCCAGAGTCAATTCAGATGACGGAAACCACAGTGCTCGAAGAGCCTCCTAAAAGAAGGCCAACGAAGCAAGATTGGAGGCTAGCTGCGGACATCATAACGCCGTCTAAGGTCAGATGGGCAGTAAGCCAAATTCAGCCGTACAAATCGCCGGGATTAGATGAGATATGCCCAGTAGTTCTACAGAGAGGACAGGATAATTTGGTCCCATCTCTCTGTAAGATCTTCAGAGGCTGTATAGCTTGGGGATTCATACCTACAAAATGGCAGCAGGTGAAGGTAGGCAAGATACCGGACTAGACATCAAAGTTATTCAGACCCATCAGCCTATCGACGTTTATGCTGAAAACCCTTGAAAGGTTAATCGATAGGTACGTAAGAGATAGTGCTCTAAAGGCCAACTCGCTAAGTAGCTGTCAATATGCATACCAAGCAAGAAAATCTACGGACTTAGCCCTAAACGATTTGTATAGGCTTGTAACAGTTCGATTTTTCCAATGTCAAATATTCTTGACATTTCATTTATAGGCCGTGACTGTGTTTATTTTATTTGATAAGCTAGGCACATTGTTATTGTAATAGTTTGGCTTGATTTATATTACATTATCGTAGAACAGCCCGCAGACCGTTCTATATTTTTAAGAATTCTGTTAATAAACCCACAAATACGCTGCAGTAGATTCGGCGATCTATTTTCTTTTACTGACCGTGTGAATACTCCATAACCTTTTGAGAACCCCTGTGTTGCCCAAACGCCAATTGCCGGCCGATCATTTCGGATATCGTTAGATAGTTTTGGGACCTCTGCTTCTAAATATATTCACACGGCGAGCCGTGGTTTTTGTAACATTCGACCGAGTAATAGGAATGTACCATTTCTTGTAAACGTCAGCTGTCGATTTAAATTTTTAAAATGTTATCGTTTTGTTAGGGAATATTCTCTGGTATTTCTTGAATCAATTAATTTCGTTGAATTGTGGCCTCCGCAGTCGTTTTACAACCATAATAAACGAGAACTAAGTTGTTTAGTATCTTAGAATTATTCCTTATATCAAACCACTCGGTATGTTTTTGCCCATCACTACTAGCTGAATTGACGTAACGTTTGATCTCGGGACTCGGGAACGAGAAAGGCAAATTGACAAACGAGAGTTATTCTGAAGGTGCCTTTCAAGGCGAAGAGAAGGTTTGCTGATAATGCAGTCGTAGAGACTCAACATTTTATTGTGATTCAATTCTACCCTTTCTTTGGGGATATTTTGTGTTGATTTTCTGTTTTTGTTTTGACAAGACCGATTAATCGGGATCCGAATACTGCTGTATTAGGTAAGCATTTTCTCTGGATTAATATTTTTCTATTGCCTGTGAAGCGCGTGGATGCCATGATGCTAACGTTTTTTTTTTTCATTATTTCTAGCGGCTTTCCATGTCCGTCATATAAGACCGAGATCGTCGAATCTCTCATCGTTAGCCCTCACACACATGATCGAGGTAATTATTGCTACCGTTTTGCCTAAATTAATGATTTAATTGCTTATCTGTGTTACCTTTTTTTTGTGCATATACCGCCATTTGCTTTTGCGTCCCACATGTTATCTTATCTACTCCATTTTATCTGATCCGAATTTTTATTTTAATGTAACTTTAATTTTGATCATATGGGGAAGTTTATATATCCTTTTAGGGGTGATTCATCCCTATCTTTGTTATATTCAAGTTGTCTGTACCTTGGTACATCTTTTATTTGCCGATGATCATTGAAAATTCATGGATATTTTTTTTTTGGGGGACTTTGTTTTATGAAGAAAATATATTCATGTGAGGGGGGCTATGGTTTTTATTAAAGAGAGGATCGTCTAATGCGCACTGGGTTATTTCAGGGCTTTTTCCAAAGGGCCACCACCTTTTTCCGGAGGGTTACAACCTTTTTTCCTGGAGGTCCACCGCACATACCAGCAAGCGACTACCTTTACCTGCAGCTAGAATCACCCCTTTCCTAGTGGGTGGGAACCAGGTCTTGCCCGCAGCACTTATCCACCAATCTCGACACTGAGCAATCGGGATCTAGTCTAGATCTTCCCCTCGGGGCCATCGAGGGGCAGTACCTGAAGTATCTATCGGTGCCCGGCGGCTCCACCAGAGTTCGACGACTGGATTTGTGGTATCGTACAGAAGCTTAAATTTATTTACTCATTTACTCATTTATTATCATTAATCGCTCTGAATTTTCTCTCTTTTTAATAAAAGTCAAGCGTTGGCACAATAGTCTTATTCTCTTCATTCATTAATCGAGTGATATAACCGCTCTCAATTTTACCTCTTTATATGAATCAAACGATGGCCACGCTTTCAATAGTTTTATTTTAGTTTTGTTCTTTTATTAACTTATCGAGTCCTTTGATTTAATGATTGTGCCCGTTCATTGCGGCATATTATCCTAGCTACATTCAAAATCAATGCAGCTCTTAGCGCACGCACACCTAGTTGTAATTAGCATAGTTAACGGCAAGTGATCACTTTGGTAGGTAGTATTTAGTGCATTTAGTCGTAAGGCATACAGAACCGAGTATTAACAGTAGAATTGGTCTCCGTACAATCTCCATATTGACTCGGTTTATTTTATCAATTGTTTTAATAGTTATTTAACATTCTGTGGACTTTAACTAAACACATTTCCATTTAACATTTTTCTCCCGATAGATTGTTGCTGTGTTTAAAAAAAAATAGAAATTTATAGGTTGTGTTTTTTTTGTTAAGTTAGTGGATAAGTAATTGATTTAATAAGCCCGCCGATATTCTCGTTTTCTTGTTGGTTCGAAATTAAGTACCGGCCGATTTTATGAGCTGACCTTGCCACCCTGCACATCTTCAGCAGATCTTTTTCCGTTTAGTTGGCTAGAATGGGTGGCGCTCAAATGACCCCACTACAGGGGCTGGGCAATTGTAACACGACTCTCCGGGGCTAGGTTCCTTTTTAATTGATTAGGAAACAGTCTTTACTTTCATTTTAAATTCAATCAGAAAAACGTGGTGCAGGCTGCTGTAAAAAACCATAGAGGATAAAGAAATAGCACCAGCCACTTTTCTCGATATAAAAGGCGCCTTCAAGCACGCGTCACCAGATTCAATCGGAAGAGCCCTTGAAGGAAGACAAGTCTCAGGAACCATCCGTCAATGGATCGAGGCCAACCTTTAAAATAGGACTATCGTATCCACCTATGGCGAGGCAACACTTAAAACAGCAGTCGGGAGAAGATTTCCGCAAGAAGGGGTATTACCCCCACTACTGTGGGTCATTCTAGTGGATGGTCTAATCCAAAAACTTCGGGAGGAAGGCTTTCACTGCCTGTGCTACGCAGATGAATTGACGATGATTGTGGTGCGAGGAAAGTTCACGGGCAGCATATCGGAAAGAAGCCAAAGAGCCTTTTACATAGTAGACTCCTGGTACAGAGAAGGACTAATGTCAGTTAATCCATAGAAAATAACAGTGGTGACATTCACCATAAGGAGATATTTAACGGGCCTAAAGCAAATGAGGCTAGCTGGAGAAGCTATACCCGTCTGCAAAAAGGCCAACTACCTGGGAGTCATCTTTGACCAAAAACTTACATGGAACACGCACATCCAAAAAGTGGCGCTAAAAGCTACAATGGCTTTAGGTATATGTAGAAGGTGTGGGAAAAACTGGGGATTCAACCCGAAAATTGCTCTATGGTTGTACACAAGGGTGGTCAGACCCATGATAACATGTGGAACAAATGCCTGGTGGACGAAAACCAGAGAGGTAGAGGCGATGAGAATGCTAAATGGGGTACAGAGACTAGCTTGTCTCTGTGTTACCGGAGCCATGAGTACAACGCCAACAGCAGCGATGGGGGTATTATTAAATCTATCCCCACTCCATGTTCTCATACAAGGCGAAGCCAAATCGGTCTGTTACAGACTAACACATGTCCAAACACCACTAATAAGAGGACACGGCACCGAAAACAATAAACTATACTGCGAGATTAAGGAGGATAAAATTCTAGGCATGCCCTTGGACCGCTCCACTCCGCAGTGAAGACATTTTCAACACAAATACCACCAAGAGGCCTATGGATAAAAGGCCCCCCATAAGGACAGACATAGTCTGGTATACAGACGGCTCGAAAACCGACCACGAAATAGGAGCCGGAATATACGAACCAAGGACAGAGACCAAAATCTCGATACCTATGGGCACACTCGCCACTGTATTTCAGGCGGAAATTACAGCTATCATCCTTTGTATAGAGGAAATGATCATGAGGAAGACAAGACAGTGCCAAGCAGCAGTCAAAGCAGTATTTTCCAATATAGTAACATCAAAGTTAGTATTGGACTGTATAAATCTGTTGAGCGAAATGGGAAGGCTTAATAGAAAAGTGACCTTGTCGTGGGTGCCAGGACACGAAGGCTATGGAGGCAACGAGATGGTAGACGAATTAGCCCGAGAAGGCTCGTCCCAGCCACTAACAGGACCAGAACTATTTTGCGGAGTCACAAGCCCCATAGCCAAGACATCCATTCAAAAAGAGAAAGAAGAAGCGTCCCAGAGGTGGTGGTTTAGTCGACTGGGACATAGACATGCCAAAGACTTCATCAGCAAATCTTCGGCAAAATTAACAGGAGATATGTTAAGTTATAATCGGAAGTCAATAACAATCTTAGTGGGACTACTAACAGGGCACTGCCGACTAAAGAGACATATGAATCTGGTAGGCCTGGCGGATAAAACATTGTGTAGGTTATGCCAGGAAGGGGAGGAGTCGGCAAAACACATTCTCTGCCACGGTGAAGGATTTTCGAGGTTGCGCTTCGAAACTGCGGGGACAACCAACCCAGAAGCGTTAAGCTACACCGTGGAGCTACTGTCGAGACTTTGAAGTCTGATCAAGAAGACACGGTTGGATACAATACGCTAAGTACAAGGAGGGTTGCAATAGATCTTACAGATCGCAGTGACATAAAGGCGATGACGCCTCCTCCACACATATATCTATCTAGATAGAAAAGTAAAATAGACAAAAACATAACATTAATTGATAAACACGGAATTACTAGTCGAAAAACATACCAGAATAAGTCAATTAATTTACACTGAAATGCGTGAATGGCCTAAAAACAGAATTTAACACAAACTGAATGAAAAAAATATATATTAGGCAGACAAAGGGAGCTATTAAATAGATTGACAAAAGACGATTATGGTGCCTGTCAAGTGACATATATACCAAACTGGTACAGTTCTGTCAGAAATATTGACTAGAAATTGCTTAAATATTTAATAAAAATTAACAGATGAACGAGATTAATAAATACAAACCATAGAAGGGTAAAACAGACGAAAAAAAACACTAATATATTATAAAGAAACGCAGGATGTTAAGTCGACAAATGTAGTGTAATTCAATTTGAGTTAAAACAAACTAAACAAATCGAACAGAAAAAGATTCTATGAAAAAAAAATTAACATCAGACAAATGATAATGGCAAATCAAACTCACAAAACTAAGCAAATTGAAAATAAAACACCCAGATCATATAACAGTAATAAAGATTAGAAAATTAAAATATTAACAATTAATACGCTAAGTGAAACCAGACATAATAGAAAAGAAAATTATTATTACAGAAATTAACAACAAATAAATAAAAGCTTCTTTTATGTCGGAACAGAACATCTGCCATTATCGAAAAGTCAATGAGAAAATGGGCAAGCAAAACTAATAACGAGCCATAAAGGCCCATATAAACATCGGGGAAAGTCGATAAATCATAAGAAAAACAACGAAGAAAATATGGACCGCATAATTTCTGGACACATTGGCAGAAGCGCGCGGTGTCCTTAATGCGGTATTGGCCATCAGTTTTAGAAGGGCAACAATCAATTTCTCTAGTACAACATGGTTAGCTTCTTGGAACTTTTGCGTTATAAGGACACTTCTTTCGGATATGTGCTATCCAATTAGCACAATCCAATCTTGTGTTATGATTGGTTTGCACACTGCGGCCTGGCACAACAGTGCAGTATCATGATAAAGTCTTCCAGAATCAAGTCAAATTGACCATTGCCCATTCCTAATGGTAATAATAATAAAGTATCGGACATATTTTCCACTTACTATTATCTTTCGGTTTCCTTTTGCCACTGCCATAACGCGAGCAACCCGTATTAATGTTCCTTAACCATATTTACGGAGTAGAACATTAATTTTTCCACCCTTATAAGAGGACCATTAAGGGTTTTTCTCTTCGGCTAATTACGGGATATTTATGGGAAATTATTTCATATATATTTTAGCGGCGAACCACACGTCACGGATGTCACTCCTTATAGAAATTAGAAATATTCTCAAAATCAACTGTAGGGCATTATATTGTAATTTTTGGCGCGTTAATGCGTATGATGCGTCTATGGAAAAAACTACTAAATTATTGAACTATTTTAGCAAAAGTAAATTAAAAACGATAACGGAAGCAAGTGTTCTACCTATTCCGTATAATTTATAGGTAAATAAGTTAGATGCTTTCGGGAAATTAGAACCCTCAAACGAACCGAAGGCAAAAGATAAGAAACCGGGCGCAATATTTACGATATCGCCAGATTCGTTGCCGCATTTGCATTTCGGTATTTCAGGAGCACTGAAATGTATCGCCGCTGAAAATTATTGTTCCCAGCGCACATGTTATATTTCAGATTAGCAATTAGATTCGGTCGGGCATTGTAAATTTAAATCCGGCGTCGCAAAGTTCGTGCAACTTTATTGGAACTGACAAATTGGACGAATTTTCTGTAAATATAATATATACATGGTGGCCGTAAATAGTACCCTTTCCACTCAGGATTACTGGAATCATAGTTAATAAAAGCGTTGAATAAAATCATACTGTAGATGACGTTTGACACGGACGTAATATTATACAAGAACGTTAATGTCAATTTGACAACAAAAACAAAGCAACATTAACAAAAAATCAGGATATTTTGGAAGTTGGAACGCAGATCCATAAAAATGGCTTGGAAAGCAATGAAAGACAGGCAAAATATATCGAATCCGAGCAGAGGATCGTGGGGAAGGCTGGACGCCAGTAAGACACAAAAAGCGGCAAGTACCTACAACAAACCGCCCACCACCCATTAAAGACACAGCTAAAAGTGGTCTACTAAAAGTAGCTTCCCAGCCCACGAAAACTTGTTTTTTTTTGTGACTGGCTTTGATTCCTCAGTTCAACCAGTGGATATAAGGAGCTATCTAATCAGCCAAGGCATTAGTAATGAGTGCATTTGCGAAAAATGCACACAAAAAACGAAAACAAAAGAGGCTCTTTATGGAGGGATCCTTGTGGCCTGTGGGAATCTTGGTTAACCATTTTCAAAATATTCAGAGCCGTCAACCAGCTCAAACTGTTCACGGAGCCAAAAACTGACTGTTTTTCATCAGAATGTGTGTTCAATAAGAAACAAGGTTGAATAGATTTGAGTGCTCAAGGCAGGTTAGACTTTGTATGTCTTACAGAGCATTTTTCGTGTGAGGATGAACTGGAATCATTCCATGTCCAAGGATACACCTGTGTGTCTAGCTTCACAAGGAAGATGCGTCAACATGGTGGAGCATTAATCCTGATGAAATGCGATGTCAATGGATATGAACGGAAGGATCTGGTAGGATTGGTAGTTGAAATGGCATGCGAGATAGCTGCAGTTGAGGTAACAGAACTAAGCACTGTTGTTGTTGCCATTTACTATCCATTAGGAGGAGACTTTGATGTCTTTATGAATGTAGTAAATTGTTTGTTAGAAATTTTGACAACAAGTTTTAAATATGTATGTATTGTTTGAGATTTTAATATAAATTTTAACATCCAGACTATTCGTAAGATAGCTTTCACCGCTAAATCTAGCTAAAATCATAAAAATTTTCACAGGATTTTTTTTTGTGGACACAAGGGAAACAACCTGTATTGACAATATTTTTATAAATTTTAAAGAACTTTTAAGCTGCTCCACTGATGTTTTCATGGGTTTGATATCTGACCATAAAGCAGTTCAAATTGAATTTATCTATTTATTTATTTACGGCTCATCCATTTACAATAAATTCCAATAGGGAAGATCAATTACAATAAAACTATAAAATGCATATCTATAAAAATTACAGCATTAAAATTATACTAATCCTATACATAAAATATACACAATAAAACAAAGATTAAAATATCACCATCAAGTTATATAAAATTTCTTAATTTGCTCTTAAAACTGCGAAGCGAGATGTTAAACAGACAAATATCCTGTTCCAGTATTAACTGATTGGCCTTAAGAAGCATTCTAGTAAGCGACTCATTACAACCATAATTAGTCGGGTGAAAAGGAATTTTAAAGGCACAAGTGTGACGATTTCTTCTGACTGCAACATTGAAGTCAATCTCTCCCAACAACTCAGGACAGTCAATACGACTGTTAAGAGTCCCATGCAAGAAAGCCACATCGAGCATCCCACGCCTGACCTTCAAAGAGTCCAAGTTCAATCGTGAGAGAATTTCCTCATAAGTAAATTCCTCCCTCACCAAACACATTCTATAGGCAGCAATTCGGACAAACTTCCGCTGAACTCTCTCTATATATTGAATATGTACCTGATAATTTGGTGACCATATGACTGACCCATACTCAATAATAGGTCGAACCAGGGCACAATAAAAAGCCTTCAAAGCATGAACTGAGAGGCCAACAATAAGACGTTGAATAAAGCCTAACGCGCTCATAGCTCTCACTACCATATTTCTGATATGTGTTATGAAGGAGAGTTTACAGTCAAGAGTTAAACCAAGGTCCTTGATGACATTAGGTCTAAGCAAAGATGTGTCATTCAACTTATAGTCATGGGCAGCAAATGCACCCCGATAAAAAGAGAAAATGTTACATTTCGATATATTCAGGTTCATTTTGTTAATGCAACACCATCTTTAGTCATCCGTTGTGACCACCGATCGGAGCAATTTAATGTCATCAGCATACATTGAAATATTGCTATGTTTGATGCAAGGCAAGAGGTCCAGCAAAAATAGATTGAACAAAATTGGTCCGCAGTGAGATCCCTGTGGGACTCCTGAGGGAACAGGTATTGGACCAGAGATGCATTGTGCCAACTTTACGAACTGAGTTCTGCCTGACAAAAAATCCTGAACCCAAAAAAGCACCATCAAAGCCCAATGATCTTAGTTTAGCGAGAAGAAGGTCATGGTTGACTCTGTCGAACGCCTTTGAGATGTCCGTATAGACAGAGTCAACCTGACCATGCCCCTCCAGAGTTCTGATCACTGAGCTCCGGTAAAGGACCCGATTAGAGATTGTGGATCTGCCAGACATAAACCCATGTTGTTCTGGGTTTATTATACCTTTTACATCCCATGCCAATTTCTTGCTGACCAGACTATCCAACAGCTTTGGAATCTCTGACTGCGAACAGACTGCTCTATAGTTCTCAACATTTGTCCTTTGGCCGCTCTTAAAAATTGGCTTAAGAAAACTAGATTTCCAGACAGATGGAAATATTGATGTAGATAGAGATCTGTTAAACAACTCACACAAAGGTTTAATCAAAGTACAGAGGCATTTCTTCAAGAGCACCGCAGGAATGCCATCAGACCCAGAAGAGAACTTACATGGAAGACCGACAGCTGCATCAAAAAGTTCAGTTATTTCGACATGATATGAGGCAGCACCAACTAATTTAGTATCAAATTCAAAATATGGGGTTTGAGTTGAGTCATCAGCCACGTGAACTGAAGAGAAATATGTTGAAAACATATGGACTGTCTCCTCAATATCTCTGCTGCACTGATTATTAAAAACCACTGTGTCTGGTATGCTACTATCTGATCTAGAATCTCGAACAAATGCCCAAAAACTCCTTGGATTAGTGTCACCTCTGGTGGCAGACCTGGCGATACTCTTTGCACTGCTGTCGCAGGCGTGAAAACTCCATATACATTTCCGCAGACTGGGTACTTTTGAAATTAGAATGACCCACCCTTTTACTAATGGTAAGTTGCCTCATATGTGAGTCAAACCACTTTGGAAAGCTAGAGGAAGTAATTTTCTTTTGAGGCACAAAAATGGTAATTATATTACCCAAGATGTTATAAAATATTGAATATGCCAAGTCCACCCCTGCACCCTGAAAAAGTTTCTCCCAATTAACATCAGCTAAGCAGTCATTAATTGCTAAAAATTTGCCGATTTAAAATCATACACATATTCACTGCAAACAATATTCCTAAAAGTTTGACGAACGCAAACATCAATGCACAATGCAGTATGAAGAAAGCTATTTTCAAAAATTACATCTAATGCCTCTATTATATCAATTTTGTTAAAGTCACTAAAAACTAAATCTAACATTACATTCCTATTATTTAAAATTGTACTTAGCTGAGTTAAATTCATAAAAGCATAACTACTTGCCACTAAATTAGCAAAATATGTTACTGGGCAGTCCAAACTCATCCACACTCCACTTGGCTTCAGGTAGATTGTAATCACCAACCATGATCATCTTAGCATTGGTATACCTCTCCTTTATATCTTCAACAGAATCGCAGTGCCTCTGATATATCTCTTTGTTGGAAGCCGGATGTATATAGAGACATCCGATAATCCAGGAGTCATCACCATGGTCGACAGCAACAAAAACCTGCTCCACACCCTTTTCAGCCAGCTCTACTTTCATAGCTTTTAATTATTTTCTGGTGATTATTAGCACCCCTCCTCCCCTTTTCTTTGAAGAAGTATTCATGTCTCGATCCAGCCTAAAAGCATCAAAGTCCGTTAAACCAAGTTCAGAGTCCGATACATCACTGGCTAGCCAAGATTCACTAAAAGCCAATACAACGTAGAAGCAGGAATTCACGCTTCTCTGAAATTCTTGCAGTTTTGATTTGAAACCTTCAGCATTCTGATAATAAATTGAGTATGTAAGTTTATTATCTGGGAGGTTCCTTGCTATTCCCCTGACCTTTGGGGCATCACTCGAGAAAAATTCTGCTGATCAGGTTGCACATCATCATTCTCAGAAGATCTGATATAAAACCTAAGGACTATAACACCTGTTGGCCAAATTTTAGGATTCATTATCAAGTCTTTATGCCTAAATCTTACTGCAATCTTAAAAGATAATTTGTTGCCTTTGGAAAGCAGCTTTTCTACTTCAATATCATCTTGGATTGTGTAAAAGCATCACCCTGTAATGAAGATAATATGTTCTCTAATAGACTCATAACACAAAGAGGCATTCAACATTTAATTAAGATTTTAGAGGGTACAGATTGATCTTTTTTAAGGTCTCTAGATGGGGTAGAAAAAAAAAGCAAAAATCTTTATGGATCTTTTAGTTGGGGCCATGGAAGCATCTTTTCCTATTAGAAAAAGATATGCAACTAAAGGCAAGCATGTATCTTGGTTTAATGATGACCTAAGACACACGCGGGAAACTTTGCATTTCCTAAATAGTTTGTATTTGAATTCTGGATCACCAGAGGTAGCGGAGCAGGTTAAAATTTTCAGATCTAGGTATAGATCAATAAGGCAAACAGACAAGCCAATTCAAATTTCATTTTACAGGCCGACAATCAGGTGAGAGCAGCTTGGCAGGTGGTGAATGAGCACAGACAATCTGTCAAAGGGAGTGCAGCATCCATCGATATCACTGCTTCTGGTTTCAATAACTTTTTCGCTAATATTGCTGCGGAGGCCATAAAGGAAATCCCACTAACAGAGGACGCCCCAGAAATATTCCTCGGCCAATTTGACATATCTGAAGGGGGTTTGTTCTTTGAGGAACTGTCATATATACAGGTTCGAGATGCAACAGGGTCTCTACAAAACAAATACTCATTGGATATCCATGGATTAAATGTACCCCTTCTAAAACAAATAAAAGAATATCGTATTTATCCATTAACCACACTCTTTAATCTATGCATAAAGGCAAAAAGTAATGCCAATTTGAAAAAAAGGTGACAGGAATAGTGTGAACAACTACAGACGAATACCCTAATACCAATAATCTTTAAGATCTTTGAGACACTACTACAAAATCAATTATATAGTTATTTTGAACATAACCAGATCCTAAAAAAATTTCAATTTGATTTCAGGAAGAATAGATCAACCACAGGAGCTATATTGGATTTCCTGAAGTATGTAGTTGAGGGTTTTGAGATTGGTTTTCATGTTGGAGCAACTTTCTGTGACCACTCAGAGGCCTTTGACTGCATATCCCATGAGTTTCTTCTTGAAAAACTAAAATTTTATGGCTTGAGTAATCAAAGTCTTGCACTCCTGCAAACATATCTCATGGGACGTACTCAAAGAACCTATGGGAATGGTGCTTGGTCTGAGGAGCGTCTAATTAGTCATGGGGTAGCTCAATGGTCAATACTGGGACCGCTCCTCTTCATAATTTATGCTAATGACATCGATCAATCTATGGGGTGTAAGCTGGTGTTGTATGCAGATGACACTACAGCTCTGTGCAGAAGTGACAGCCTGGTTAACCTAGATTATATGATTATCAGGTTTGGACCAATGGTTTAATGCAAATCGATTGAAACTCAATGTGGGAAAGACTGAGAAATTGTTATTTTCGTTAAGAAACACTGAAGGTACCAGTGCTGCTGAGATCAGGGCAGTGAGATTTCTGGGGGTTCACTTTGATGCTGCCCTAGTTTTTGACAAACACTTTGACTCTATCTATAATAAAATTTGCAAGTCAATATATCTTTTAAAAATCCTAAAAAAGACAGTTGAGAAAAATGTTTTGCTGATGGTGTTTCATTATCTGATCCAGTCGGGCTATAATTATGGTTTGTTGGCTTGGGGTCACGCTCCTCAAGCGGAAAGGATTTTTAAACTGCAAAGACGAGCACTAAGAGTTGTAGAGGGTCTTGGGTACAGGGAGGATGTAAGGAACTCTTTCAGACACATGCATATACTTACTTTGCCTGCAAGCTACATTTTTGAATGCCTCTTATATGCAAAGAAAAACTTTTTTAAATACAACCAAGTAGGGAACTTACATAATCATAACACAAGGCAGGCTGAACATCTACACATGCCCTTTCTTAGACTCAAGAAATCTGAAATATCAATTCTCCATCACTCCCCAGCCTTTTTTAATAAATTGCCACATGACATAAAAGCCTTACCAGAAAAACACACTTCAAAAATATAGTGTGTGATGGGGTATTTTATAGCATCAATGAATTCATGCAGTCGGGTCTGTAGCTATCTTACCAGGAAGTTAATGGATTATTCGATTTACCAATATTTTTCTAATTAATATTTTCAACTTGTGTTTCTAATGTTTTTAAGGTCCTATTGTGCTTGTTTCTATGTAGTTTTATCTTTTAGGATTGTCCTTTTTTCTTAGCAAAGAACTATTTAAACTCCTAAAATGTGAGTATAGTGTGTTTTTGTCAGACAGGGATGCGTGCTATCACCACTTTTGTTTAATATCTACTCAGAAAAAATATTTACAACAGCTCTAGAGAACAGATCAGAAGGAAACATAGTGAACGGGGAGATAATAAATAATCTGCGTTACGCTGATGACACAGTACTTTTAGCAACCAGCGAGGGCGAATTACAGATCCTGATAAAGCGAGTGAACCAGGAAAGTATGGAAGCGGGGTTAAGACTGAATATTAAAAAGACCAAGGTAATGATAATTAGCAGGAACAACAATCTAAGAAGCAACTTAACAATTAACGGAAGACAACTAGAACAGGTCCATTAATAACGACTGGAATAATTCTGCTGAAATAAAAGCAAGAATTGAACAGGCTTGAAATACTTTTAGACAATTGAACAAGGTTTTATGTTCTAGGAACATAAGTCGAAACGTACAGTTACGACTACTTCGCTGTTTTGTGTTCACGGTCTTGCTTTACGGGATGGAGGCTTGGACTCTTACTGCCTGTACTACTAAAAGGATAGAAGCATTCGAATTGTAGTGCTACAGGCGTATTCTTAGAATACCCTGAACAGATCGAACACGCAACACCACAGTCCTGGAGAAATTGCGCACAGAAATCGAGATCGTGTCCACAATAAGAGAGCGCAAACTAACATATCTTGGTCATGTCATGAGGGATAGTAAATATAGAATCCTACAGAACATTTTACAATGCAAGACAGAAGGAAAGGAAAGGGCCGGGCCGAAGAAGAAACTTATGGCTCCAGAATTTAAGGGAGTGGTATGCAGTGAGCACAGCTACGCTGTTCGGGAGAGCAATCAGCAAAGTTCAAATAGCTATGATGATAGCCAACGTTCGTGGAGGACATGGCATGTGAAGAAGAAGAAGAATGGGGTGCCCTACCATGAAGGCTGGGGGACAAGGTAATGTACTCCTATTTACTTGTTCACCTATTTATTTAATAGTTTCTCTTGTCTGCTTAAAAGTTCGTCTTAAATGCTGCTTTTATGCCTTTCAGATATTTTTTGAGTTAGGTCTCTATAGTTTGTGTTTTTATTTTCTCCCTCCGAAATAACTTATTTATTTTGGCCAAATATGTTATTTATAATTTTTTTATATATGGCATGATAACTGCTCTGCAGGAGTTTGATATGTATGTCATTTGCAAAGGAGAATTTATTGACTCCTTTTTTCCGTCGTTAATTTGTTTTTAAGAGTTTGTATTATTCGCTTAATCTTTTATTTTATTAAGTTCGTCTTAAATTCTATTTTTATGCCCTTCAGACAATTTTATCCCATGTATTTCGACTAATTATTTTACGTTTTTCTAATAATGTTTTAGTATTTTCTTTATTATCCTTCTATGGCTTGTGCTTACCTTAAGTGTAATCAATTTCTAATCATTATTTTTGATAGAACTGTATGAATTGAATTTGATATGCGTTTCACTTGGAAAGGACAAGGAAACTGATTAAGAAAGGACTTCTTTTGCCTTTTTTATATATTTTTTAATTTCTTCATTCAGTTCATCTTGCATTGTGTTTTTAGACTCTTCAGGCCTTTTAGTGCAAGTTAACTGATTATCCCAAATTTTTCGACTAATAATTCTGTGTTTTTCCATTAATGATTTAGTATTTTCGTCTATCTCACCCTTCTGTGGATTGTGCTCTTTATCTCCCTCCGCAATTCCATTTGTTTATTTTTTCAAATATTTAATCAATTTTTAATCATTGTTTCTGATAGAACTGAGTTTGAGATGTATGTCACTTGAAATGGATTGTATGGTTTGTATTTCTTATCTCCCTCCGCTATTGCATTATTTGATTATTTTTTCAAAAATCTAATCAATTTTTTTTATATTTTTTTCTGACAGAACTCTACGAGTTTAATATGTGTGTCATTATAAAGGGCTGTCTCTGTTTTCTTAATAATGTTTTTATGATGTTTGTTACAAATTGTGTGTTTAAGCCCCTTCAGTAATTATGCTTTTCGACTAATGATTCTGCCTTCTTCTATTAATATTTTAGTGCTTTCGTCCATCATACCTTCTATAGTTTGTATATTTTTTTATCTCCTTTGACAAATTTTTTTGTTTATTTTTATCAAATATTTTCATTATTTCTGGCAGAATTATATGAGCTTAATATGTGAGTCATTTGAAAAGAACATGAAGTCGACTTTCATCAATTTGTTTAATAGCTTTGTTTGCTTAATCTTTTCTTTTCTTTATTAATTTCATCTTAAGTTCAGCTTTTTTAAGCCTCTCAGACATTCTTTAACATGAGTTTTTATGTTACGCTGTGTTTTTCGATCAACTTTTTTGCGGTTTTCTGTAGATGTTTTAGAGTTCTCATTATGTTGCACTTCTTACTCTCCTATGATTGTGTTGTGTTGGTTTTATTGAGTTAGTACTATATTTTCGATTCTTATGTATGCATTTTTATATTTCCTACAATATATTGTCTTCCTAGATACTGTTATCATTATTTCAAATTTCCTCTTCGATTATTGTGAAATTTTTTAATCATGCATCAGTTTGATTTCTGCTACATCGTTCTACTTTGTTTTCTTCTTCCACCTTTTTGTGTTTTTGAACTTAATGCTAAATTTCATTAATTTATTCATTCCTTAAATGATGCAATCATTGTCTCTACATTTCCTATTCTCCGATCATTAATTTTATTTATTTTCACTATTTGATTTCCCGCTGCAACCAATGATTTATTATCTATTTATATAACATTTATTTCAAGCGTTTTCCTCCAAACGCGATTCACATACCACGCACTACAAAAGAGGAAGTTATTGTCAGATGGTATCAGTATTACCAGATGATTAATAGTGACCAGACCGATTAATATATAGTTTTTTTTTATTTAATGAAACAAAAACATATTAATGGAACTATTTAGTAGTCTATGTGGCTTGCAATTATACAGATCGGTGGCCAGCCGTGAAATTTTTCATACGTGTTCCTGATTTCAAATAGTAATTTTTCATCGGAATAATAAGTCATGTTGTTGAATATATATGGTTTTACAAAAGCCAATGGCAAGCGTAAGCAATTGGGTTAGTTTGGGTTAGTAAATCCTGACACAAGTTTATTTATTATCATCTCATCCTGCAACTTGTAATTGTTTACTGACATTTATCTGGAAATTTTGAAGCAAAACGTAAATCCATCTGCAACAATTATTCCAGATCTTGGCCTAGATATCTCGCCTCGTTGTAAAAACAACAATGCACTAAGAAAAAAAAATCTAAATTTCAAATAAAACGTATCCCAATCTCGAGCGGTATCCGACGTTCCTGATAAATTAAACGATCAGAGATTCAAACCGCTTCTCCGTCCGCAAGATGGGGCCAATTGACCGGAAAATCGGGTTGAAAAGGGCGGCCGCCAAGAAAAATTGACTCGATTTTTCCGGATGGTTAGAATTTTCGCAGTTTATCTTTTAAAGGAGTCGGCTGAAAGAAGGGCGCCCGATTCGATTGGGCAAATTGAATTCCTGCGGGAACACCTGATGCTCCTATTTGCCTGGAGAAGCAATTTCTTGTCCGGTATTTTAGATACGTATTATCTAACTGTTTTTGTAGAAAAATGTTCGTTATGCTTCAAATCACCTAAATATCAGAAGAGCCGTGACCTGTGTTTCTCAGAAAAATATTCCTGCGCTGAATCAAGAAGGTTAGCTTAGTTTGGCAACGACGCATCGCTTCGGTTTGCCCCAGAAGATTTAAATTTACTAATTGTACTAAAATGCAATTACTCTACAGATCACCTAAGTCCAAGTATATTCTTATGAAGTGCTCTTCTGCAATTTGACTGAAAATTATTCTTTAAACAAATTTTTACTTGCATTAGGAACAGTGATGTCATCCCCAAAATTAAGCTACATATCCTGTCTTGGTAATTCTTCCCTAAAATACAGAAAATTAGTGAGGTTTTGGCGGTGAGCCGTGATGCCACCATTTCAACTTTAAAATTATGACAAAAAAAAGTTAGTTCTTGAATATTCAAGTTGAGCGCATGTAAGTAAGAAGAGGTACCCGAAAAAGATGCTAATAATTGTACAAAAGCAGAATATAGTGTGTTCTGTCTTCAGATAAATGTTTGTCAGTGGAATCAGGAAAATTAGCGAGGTCTGGCAATGCCGCATAGCTCCGATTTGATAGGCCATGATGCCACAATTCCAACCTTGCCATTAAATGAGTGAAGACATTTCTCAGATATTCTAATAATAATTGTACTTTTTAGTAAAATTAATTCCATTGATCGCCTAGAGTCAAATAAATTTACATAAATTATTCTTGCTCTTTTTCTGCTGCTAAGAGCCTTTGTAATTGAGGTATTTTGGTTGAAAATTATTTGGTTAAAAATAATACATTTATAAATTTTAAATGTCAGGTCAAATGTGAACTGTCTTCAGACAAATGTATGTCAGTGGAATCAGGAAATTTAGCGAGGTTTGGCAATGCCGCATAGCTCCGGTTCGATAAGCCATGATGTCATAATTCCAACTTTGTCATTAAGTGAGTGAATACGTATGTCAGACATGCTAATACTAATTGTACTATTAGACAAAATTAATTCCATTGATAGCATACGGTTAAAGATATTTATATAAATCATTAATTCCAATGATAGCATACGGCTTTTCCTACCACTCAGAACGTTTATAATTCAGGCACTTTGGTTGAAAATTATTTTCTGATTCAGTTTTGTTTGTAACAGAAGCAATAATATATCCATGAAAATTATACTGAAAATATTTTAAATGTCAGGACAAGTGTAATCTGTCCTCAGACAAATGTTTGTCAGTAGAGTCAGGAAATTTAGCGAGATCTGGCATTGCCGCATAGTTCCAGTTTGATAAGCCATGATGCCACAATTCCAACTTTGTCATTAAACGAGTGACGAGATCTTAATCGATATGCTAATAATAATTGTACTATCAAGCAACATTTATTCCATTCAACGCTTAGGGCCAAAGCTATTTATATAAACCGTTCTTGCTCTTTCTAGAGCTTTTCTAATTTAGGTACTCTGACTTAAAATACGTTTCTGATCTAGTTTTCCTTGCACCAGAAACAATTAAATATTCTCGAAAATTATACTGAAAATATTTTAAATATCAGGTGAAGTGTGATCTGTCCTCAGACAAATCTTTGTACAAAGAATCAAGAAATTGAGCGGGGTTTGGCAATGTCGCATAGCTTTGGTTTGATAAGCCATGATTGCCAGCATTCCAACTTTGTCATTAAATGAGGGACGAGATCTTAATCGATATGCTAATAATATTTGTACTATCAAGCAACATTTATTCCATTCATCGCTTAGAAGCAAAACTAATTATATAAACCGTTCTTGCTCTTTCTAGAGCTTTTCTAATTCAGGTACCCTGACTTAAAATAAGTTTCTGATCCAGTTTTCCTGGCACCAGAAACAATAAAATATTCTCGAAAATTATATTGAAAATATTTTAAATATTAGGTGAAGTGTGATCTGTCCTCAGACAAAT
>MU187521.1:0-11445 GCA_016904865.1 Pissodes strobi | reverse complement strand
ACTCATTTGTATTTTTAAGTAAATAATTTAAAGTTTCATTCATTCCCGTTAGAGAAACGCGGTTTTTGGCAAAAAAATTAGAAAGAATTCAGCTACGAGGTCGAGGATGGTAAAGATGGGAAGAAAAGAAAAGACTATGAAAAAAAACGACATTTTTTGAAACAATGGGAAAAAAACGTAAAAAACAAATTGGAAAGTTAATAAAACTTACAAAACGGAACAAGAAAAAAAAATAAAAAAAACAAAACCAGAAGATTGATCTGAAAATAAAAGTATTTTAAAATCAAAAAAGAAAAAAAATAAAAAAAAAACCGTAAAAGTTTATAAGAGTATTCTAAAACGAAATAAAGAAAATAATAATAAAAAAGTTAGAGAAACGCGTTTTATGGCAAAAAAAGGCGAAAGAGTTCAGCTACGAGGTCGGGGATGGCAAAAATTGGAAGAAAAAAAATGCTGTAAGAAAAAAAAACAAATTTTTTGAAACAATGGGAAAAAATTGAGAAAACTCGGAAAGTTAATAAAACCATTACAAAACAAAACAAGAAAAATAATGAAAACAACAAAACCAAAAGATTGTTATGAAAGTTAATAAAAGTATTATAAAACCAAAAAGAATAAAAAAAAATTAAAAAACCGTAAAAATTGGTACTAAATAGATACAAAGATTATTATAAAACGAAATAAGGAAAAAAATAATAAAAAAAAGTTAAAGAAACGCGGTTTTCGGCGAAAAAAAATTGAAAAAAAAGAAAAAAAATGTGTTGCATCCGGGGGCAAAGGTTGAGGAAAAAAAGGTTAAAAAAATCAAAACTCAATTTCTTATATCTCTTTCAGAAGTTTCACTAAAAATGTGTGCTTATAAAAAAGAGGCACAATTTTTTTTTTATTAATTTTTTTATTTCACTTTGACACTCAACGGTCGATGTTACAATCACTTAAAAGCAAATTTAAAGCACTGATTAACTTGTTTTTATTTTACCAATGACGTCCGTGAAAATATTTTAAATAATTTAAATAATAAATATTATTGTACGCCATTGCTTTTTTATAATAATTTTAATAGCACATCTAAATGCACTAATCAAAACTAGGGCCAAATATAATCGGGGAACTTTGGTAACGTATTTAGCAATTGAAAACCTTTACCGACTTAGTCCGAAAGCTTCGTTTAAGAGTTTCTTTTTTTAATTTTTTTATTATTTTTTTTAATTTCGCGTATGAAATAGCGTGTAATTAAGGCATTGAATACAGAGCGTAATGACAAAATAACGCAAGAAAAAATAGCGAACAGAAATGTAACCACTGGAAAAAATAGCGTATAAAACAATTAACGCACAGAAGAAATAATAAAAAAATAAAAACAGTAAATTAAAAATTAGTAAGAATAGTAATAATATTTAAAAGACAAAATTAAAAATGTGCATGGTTACTTTTGATTAATCTGAGTTAGTTTGGATTAGCATTGAGTTATGTTTACCTTTTATTTAGCTAACCACAACTAACTGAAATTAACCAAAACTGGCTGAAACTAACCCCAATGAGGGCTTGCGCGTGTCAACAAAATGCTATTTTTGCTTTTTTTTCTGTTATTCATTCCATGTGCTATTTTTTCTATGCGCTCATAATGCAACAAATGCAAAGGCAAAATATGGAAGAAAAACGGATACAAATAAGAAAAATAAAAATATTAATAGGTAAAACGAATAATAGAAAACACGATGGAAATTATGTATTAATTAACCTTCATTAATACAAATAAAATATATATATACATAAATTAGCAAAACCAAATGGTAAAAGGATAAGTATGAAAATAGGGACAAAGATACTAATAAAGATAAGTGTAATAGGTAGGAAAGTGAAAAGAAAAACGATAAAGATGTAGCGGAGAAAATTATAGAATTAAATGTAATAAATAAAAAGGCAAAAATAAGAAGCTGCAAAAATGGAGAGATTGGCAATTGCAAATAAAGACGATGAAAATAAAATTATAATAAATTTAAAAAATAGCAAGGTAAAAATATGAAGAGGTAAGAAGATACAATGATAAAAATATAAAATAAAAAGCGGAAAATAGATAACAAGATACAAATATAAAGGATACGTATAAGAACAAAAATACTCTTCAAGTCAAGTGTAGGGGTAAGGATAAAATTGCGGATATGATATTTTAGTAAAAATATAATAAAATAAAAATATGGGAGGATGAAAATATAGAAAGATAAGAAAAACCAAGTAAAAAATATAAAAGGATACGACGATGCAAAGATACAGAGTTGCAATATATAAATGGCAACATAGAAAGGTAAATAAAAGCAAAGATACTGATGAAGGTAAGGATAAATAGTTAAAAAGAAATAAAAAGATAGAATGGTGAATATATGAAAAGGATAAGTAAATGCAATGATAAAAATATACAAAGGAACATGTGTATAATGAAGCAAACGTGCAAAATGCAAAGGCAAAAAATTAAAGGTAGACGGAGATATGTAAGAAAAACAAAAATATAAATTAGCAAACAGATAGAAGGGTAAAAAGATAAAAGGCAAAATATGTAAAAATATAGACATAGAAGGGAGCAATTTCCAGGTGTATAGCTGCATTGTTTTTACAATAAATTATCGGTAGATATATTTTATGTATTTATTTTTTATTTATTTTTTTTTGTATTTTTTCTATATTGACATATTGACAGTTAAAATTTTGAATTATAAAAATTTGCAACACTGTCATTACAAGACAACAGGGCAAATTCAACAAATGCCGAGGTAGCAAGAATAATAATGATTAAAATTCGGTTCATAAAAGATTCCATTTCAATCATCGATTATAATATTTCTCCCGAAAAGCATTTTTAATATTTCGAAGCTCTCGTGCCGCGTCAAACGACGAAACATCAAGAGGCCCCTGGCAGATAGATACCAGCAGCGATGCTCCATTATTCTCGTTGTCGAACAAGCGAAAAGAACAAACGAACATCGGGTGAAATGGATCAGAAATGACAATCGCGAATCGCTTCCCGCATCCGCCGATACTGGGCCATTATTGTTATTAAAAATGCCTTTTATTCGATGGATATTTGCCGTTTTTGAGGTAATATTTTCGTATTTTTGCGTTCTGGGAGGCGAAAAGGCTTTCCATTGTTCAGAAGATTTTATTTCAATTAAAATATCCGTCCGCAGCTAAATTAATTCCAGATATTAAATTAATTGTTATACACTGGGTGCAAAAAGTATCATTCATGCTTGTGCAAATACACTGCTGAACAAAATAGGCTTGGGCTTGAACATGTATATCTTCGACATCGATCAGCATAATATGGAGATGCGGTTTTCATCATATCGTTTAGATTTTCATTAAAAATGTCATTTCATTACATGACTCATGCAAAAATAAGGAAATGGTAAAAGATTAATGAGATAAAAGTAAAGAGGATAAGAATAAGGACAAAGTGTAGGGGCAAATAGAGATATAGGTAGAAGAGATATAAATAGGAAACACATATTAAAGAAAAGATTAAAAGTGGAAATATGAAAGATAAAAAGATGAAGTGAGACAACAATCCATCAAAGATATAATGCCAAAAATAGAAAGCTTAACGGATACAAATAAAGAGATATATACATTAAAATTGACAAAATGAAAAGATAAAAGGATAAGTATAATAAGAATAAGGGAAAAGATACTGATAAAGTATACTGATAAGAACAAAGATAAGGAAAACGATAGAAATTAATAGAATTAAATATAAACATAAGAAGCTACAAACACAAATGTATAAATAAATACAATTCAAAGATGCTAGATTCAAATATATAAAGAAAGAAAAGAAACTATAACAAACAAATAGATAACAAGGTAAAAATATAAAATAACGAGTATAAAAACAAAGACACTATTAAAGAAAAGGGTGGGGGTAAGGATAAGGATACCAACAGAAATATAGTTAGAGTTGGAGACATGATAAGTAGGTAGAATTAAAATTAAAAAATCGACACACATGTTCAAAGATGCAAACATATAAAAATACAAAGACAAAAGGTGGAACATAAAAGGATACATATAAGAAAAATAAAAAATTAAAGGATGAATATTAGAATTAGAGCGAAAATATTAAGAAACGCATGTGTAATGATAAATAATTGGATAAGGAAAGCTATAAAAATATAAATAGAATTGGGGACAGATTGATAGGATTAAATGTAATGAAATGAAAAGATAAAACGATAAAAATATGAACAGATAAGAAGCTACTTTGACAACATTATAAAATACTACAATGCAAAAAAAAAGATGCATGATTCAAATGCAAAAGCAGAAAGATAAACACTTACACATTAAAAAAAGAAATTATAAATAGGCAAAGGAAAAATAGACAACGAAGTAGAAATATAAAAAGATTATTACACGAAAAAATATGCTAATAAAGATAAGTGTAAAGGTAAGGATAAAGACCAATAGAGTTAAGTAAAATATAATAAAATAAAAAATTAAGAAAATCAAAATATGAAAAGATAAGAAGATACAATGATAAAAATATATAAGGGCACACATGTACAAAGATGCAAACATACAAAAATACAAAGTTAACACATTAATAAGAATACATTATAAATAGGCAAAGCGAAAAAGAGACAACGAAGTAGAAATATAAAAAGATAATTATAAGAAAAAATATGCTAATAAAGATAAGTGTATAAGGGTAAGGATAAAGACCGATAAAGTGGAGGGCAAACTAAGTAAGTAAAATATAATAAAATAAAGAATTAAGAAAATGAAAATACGAAAAGATAAGAAGATGGTAAAAATATATAAGGGCACACATATGCAAAGATGCGAACAGAGATATAGATAAAGTTAACGACAAGATACGTAGATAAACAAGTAATAAAATAAAAAAGTATGAAGATACAATAATAAAGATGAAAATATATACAAAAGCAAAAAGTGATAGATGATCGGACAAAAATAAGAGTGATAAAAATATAAATAGGCACAAGACAAAATAGATAACATGGCCAAAATATAAAATGATAAATGGCTATATAGATAAAAAAAATGCGAATAAAGATTAACTATGTATTAAGTCTTTATTTATACAAATAAAAGTTATGCATATAAAATGGGAAAACGAAAAGATAAAAGGATAATTATAAACATAAAAGCAGAGATATCAATAAAGATGCATGTAATAGTAAGAAAAAGGATAACGAAAACGATAGACGTACATATAGAGTTGGGGACAGATTAATAGATTATTAAAACAAAAAGATAAACCGGTACAAATAAAAAAGATGAACATATAAATAGTCAAAGTGAAAAATAGATAGCAAGGTAAAATATAAAAAGACAAGTATAAGGACAAAGATAATAATAAAAATAAATGTAAGGGTAAAGATATATAAAAAGATCAAAAGACGAAGTAATACGACGATCCATAGTTACAAAAATATAAAGCAAAAAATAGAAAGACAAACTGATCCAAGTTAAAATATATACATATAAATTGGCGAATAGAGGGAGTAAAATAATGAATATAAGAATAAGTGCCAAGGTAAGTGTAACGTTAAGGAAAAGGATGAGGAAAACGATAAAGATATAGAGTTCGGGATAGACTAATAAAATGAAATTTAATAAAATCAAAAGATAAAAATATAAAAGGATAGAAGATAAATAATATAAAAGTAGGCAGATATGCCTAACAAAATTGAAAATTAATAAGCAAACCAGAACATGATAGCAAGGTACAAATATAACATAATAAATATAGGAATAACGTTATTAATAAAGATAAGTGTAAGGATAAAAGTACTAATTATTGAAAAACTATTGTAAATAATCTTGAAATAAATTAGGTCAAGAAACTATTGTTTCGGTAAATAGGTATATAAATGAATATTCGTATTAGAATAAGGTTTAAATACACATTTTTTTTATTACATGTACAAAAACAACAATGACCACTAGTAACAGTCCCATCAAACAGGCTTGCACCTATGGTAGCCTCGGACCATTAGAGGGACTTGCAGGTAGTCAGATGGGAGCCAGAACGTAACAAGACTTCCGATGATATGATTTATTGCAAATTATCCTGAGCTGTGTACAATGCGATGTGTCTTCTCATTTTTTAAACGTGCATGTCTTGGCAAACGTTGGGGTCCAACGTTATCAAGGTGGGGGAAGGCATATAAACTGCTAACTAATTGTCACCCTGTCCTAAGTTTGAACTTGGAAAATATTATGTAAACATTCAAGAACAGCGCAAGCAATTATGAACCTTAAAGTTGCAATGGTCAGCAGATTTCATTATATACATAGTCACCTATTTCGCTCTAATCATTGCTGCAGTTCACAGAAACGTGGACATATTATTTATTTGTTTTACTTGTAATTTTAACTTTGTAATATTCCTTCTGAATTTGTCTTTTTAGATATTAAAGCATTTTGAATTTGCATTTTATATTCCACGAAGTATAAAAACTTAAAAACCGTTCGCAGATTTTGTCTGGGAAACGAATGTTTCGATTGATCTCGTATTTGCTCCAATTAAGTAGAGAATATGCCTTCGAATATCTCTTTTAACTGTTATATAGCCATACATTCCCCATTCACATCCGGGGCGTAAAAAAGTCTCCAATTTCCCTGCCAATCTTTCGAACAATCAAATATCAGAAAAGAGCAATTTTATTCCGCTTTTCCGCCCCGAGACACGAGTCCGGACACATTTAAATCACTGCAACGACGAAAAAACTGATAAGCGGAATTGGTTGTGCCAGATTCGATTCCCTCGAGGTACAAATTGGCGTCTTCCAATTCGTCTGTTAAACTTCTTGTTATAGAACGAAATACTGGGTGGCACAACTCAAAATATATCTAAACTGCCACTGTCTTGGAGAATTTGTAATATCCTATGGTGGCATCCTTTGGCGATGATACAACGTTTCAGTCCTGTAAGCACATGGTCCTGTAGAACGGATGGTTGCAGTAGGACCTGGAAAGATTGTTGGGAGAAAATTAACACTCTGGTAGTAGGGCACAATACCTTCAGTAGCAGAGTTGACAAAGTACTCAGAGAGATGGTTTGATGGAAAACGAGAAAATGTATTGAGAAACAGAAATAAAGCCACGATATTTTGAACAAAAGAGCCTTAGGAAACTTTGTCGAGTCGCAGGACTGAAGAAGAGAGCAATACGATCCAGGGGAAAACCTCAAAGTAGCAGAGCTCTATAGAGATCCAGACAGGCAAGGGCGAATACCTACGCCTACATCGTACAACGAAAGGCAAACTTATTTTTTTATATTTATTTAGCCTTTTATCTTTTTATATTTTCACTCTTGAGCCTATTTATATTTTTATCTTTCTTATTTTTATCCGATTATCTTTCACTTTTTGCTCTTGTATATATTTTCAACGGACTAAATTATTGGAGAAAAACGTGACGGAATCAGCCTGGAATTCACGAAGGGAAAGAGTACGGCAGAGAAACCCTCGATCTAAATTCCTAAACCGAATTATGCTGTAATAAAAATTAAATTACTGTCTCCCGTACCACAATTCGTAGTTCCACACTTGTAACAATACATTTAAAACTAAAAAGGTTCTTGTTAGTTAGCCAGACGCCGCTGGAAGGTACTGAGGTCTTGTATAATAGTTAAAAAAAAATTTTTGACGTATTTTCAAATAAGCTTTCAGATGCTTTTTTAGGACAGTTTTTATATTTTAGTGGATGAAGCTCACTGGAGCGTCCACGCATGCGTCGAGGCGATGGTAGTCACTCTGGGTCATATTCTGCCTCCATCATTCCCACGCGCGAAGGAAATCATGAGAGACAGACAAAGATCGAGAGAGAGTCAATAGTCAGCCTAGACTCTCTAAGCTGTAGTATCAGACCCGCCTAAAGCTGGTATGCATTGGGGGGTCGATAACCAAAGCAGCTGTAGTACTATTAGCTTTATTTACAAAGTAAACGTTAAAAAGCGTTAAACTGTAAATCGGCGATCGCTTGTTCCACCCTATATAAACCGAACGATTTCAACGAAGTATTCTTATTCACAAACTACCCCAATTTGAACCCTCGAACAAGTGTCGCGATTGTCGAATTTGAATTTGATTGTATCTCGATCCGTATTTGTTTTTTTATTTGCCCGTTGTTTCCGTCTTTTCGTTTCGTCAGCCGATGCGATCGTCTTTTATTTTTTGCCTATAATGACACGAACTTGGGCGCCAAAGGGGAGATGCTTTTATTAATCGTATTCCAGAAGATCCTCGAATTATATTGTAAAAAACTAGATATTAGCCTAACCCAAACTATTTAAGAATTTGACAATTTCGTTATGCTATTTTTAATCAAATTATAAAGCCCATTCTACATTACCCAACATAGTATAAAAGGTGCAAGTGCTTCAAGTAATCAGCGCATACCATTTTGATAAAACTGAAAGAACATCTTAAAGATTGATAAAGAAGTTAAATACAGCTGCTGGGAAATCTTAGGAAAGAATAAACACAAATTCCTATTTTGATAATGACCAGGAGCAGTCAGAACAGTGCAAGTCATTCCAATGAGAAGCTATGGCTAGAAGAGCCCCGCTTGAAGAAGTGTTTATTGACCTATGTAATAGATAAAGCTAACGTATCATCAACAAATTTATTCTTCCATGAGTGGCGGGTCCGCCACTAACCAATAAAAATATAACGGGTCCGCCACTAACCAATAAAAACATACCACGAACTGACCCGATTATAAAAAGTTCAGAGGGGTTAGGTCAGAAGACTTTGCAGGACACTTCTGGTTCTCCTTTTCCAGAAATCCTGATCCCGCGCAGGAAGAATTAGCGATTTATATCAGTAATAATCTGGACAATTTGCTCTTGCCAATTTTAGATGGGGCCGTCTGAAAAAGACTACTTATCCCAGCAAGAGAAACTCAAGTGGAGTTAGGTCAGGAGATTTCGCAGGTTCTTCGTCCAATCTGCTCTTACTCAGGAAGATAATAATGCTCTGTTCTGGTGTAGCAAGTGTTCTGGGTCAAAAATTAATTAAAGGTAGAAGTGTAGATGAAGAAATTATCATTAGTTTTTCTCTAGTCGACCAAGATTTGCGAACGAATAATTTTTGTTTGGAGGAACTAAGATTTGAGAGTAATAATAATAGTATCTTAGGAGAAGCTTCGCGAAACATTAAACTGACAATTAATTGAAAATAAAATTGTTGAGTAAATACATATCTAGAACAGGAGCTATAAATAGAAGAAGAGAACAGGAGTATCGAGAGAGAAGCAGATAGAAGAAGAAAATTATTAAAGATATTGTTGTAGAGCTTATAGTATAGAGTTAATGTAGACAAGAACTGCACAAGACAGAACCCCATGGAGACAAGTGACGCCACTAGACATAACGTCGGTGAAAATTGAGAAAACGCAGAAGAAAAGGAGGAAGAGACAATTATTTCCCACTAGCTCAACACATTTTAATATAATCAGAATGATAATACCTATAATATTAATAGAGGCGGAAAGTTCTCGGTGTATATTAAGCCAATATTTGAAACCGTACGCTCAGCAAATATGAATTAAAATTTTAATATTCCGGAAATTCATCTCCGAAATATTAATTTCGAATTTGAAATTTCAAAGTATTCTGCATCAAGTAGAAGAGACAATTGCGCTTCGGGCGTTCCGGATAACAAATATCAAATACACAACTTCGGTCGCGAGATATGGATTCCGTATTTTCTCGAAAGTAGTTATATTTCCTAAGTTTGTATCAGGCAAACTTTATATTGCTGTCTGGATAGACAACTTCAAAAGATGGAGACGCGAAATTTGCTACTGCTTATTCCTTTTCAAATGACAAATATTATTTGTCTGATTATTTCGGATATAATATATACTAGCTGCTGGCATAGGTTGATATTTGACGCTGTCTCAATGGTTAGAAAATATGGCTATGGTAAAAATGGAGAAAAGATACGGTCGAGTCATCACTCATTTTGTAGGGGCTCCTTTGTCGCCATTTTGGGTGAACACGTGACTATCGATCAGTGAACGTTTTTTTATCCCCGAGGAAGAATTGGATGTCCTAGCCAGAAGACATCCCCATTCACGCCGGCGGTATTCAGGCCGGGGGGAACCGGATGTTCCCGTGGGATAATTTCTGTCTGTGACTGCAAAGATTCAGCTCACTGCTAAGCCCGGACTGGGCGAATGCGCTAACCCACTACTAGTAACACCACCATCACCACTAACCTTAATGCGAAACATGAGCCCATGACTTCAACAAACAAATTAATTATCATAGAAAAGGCTCTTGAGGTTGATTGATTTGAGTTAGTGCCCCAAGGGCTTTTTCGTCATCCGAGAAAAGGTGAATTTTAGCAAATCTAACCTAAATACGAGACGTGAGCCTATGAATTTCTAAGCCCGTGGATTTCCGCAAATATACCGATTATAGACAAGGCTCTTGTGGTTGGTTAATTTGGGATCAGAAAACAGTGGCGTCTCCCAACGGATCGCCACCAACCTAAAGTTTTACCTTACATCTCTCTTCACATATTTAGAGATCAATTTAATGGTTTAAGTAATGTTCTACTCTGCTGACGAGCCCTTCATGCACGTGACGCCACTGATCAGCTTTTAATTGTATATATGAAATTGATTGAAATACTTGGAACATGTCCGCAGCTTAGAAACAATTTTTCGTTTTTTGATAAAAGATGAATGGCAACTGGTTAATTTGGGTAAATATATATCAACAGAAGGCAGTGGCGTTCCCCAAGAACCAAGCTAGAGTTTTTCATTTCTATTGAAATATTTAAAGTTAAATTCAATAGCTTAAGTAATGTTCTCCTTTGGTGATGAGCCCTTCAGGCACGCCACTGGCCAGTTTTTTTTAAATATTATTTTGTTCGTATATATTAAAATGTATGGAATTAATTTATCTTCTTCGGAGAAAAGACTAACTTCAATACGAATCATGAGTTCATGACTTTCTAATCAAATCAACCATGCATGACGAAACAAAAGTTATGCTTTATTATGTCACAAAGATTGCCGTCCTGCGATCGCGATTTCTGGGTCCTTACCCTCATCAGGCTAACCCAAACTAACCCAGGGAGCTATGAACACAACAGATCTCAATGTGGCATAATAAAGCAGGCCAGATATAATGGGACAGATGTAGAACCTGTCGAAGCTACTTACTTCGACTGCAAAACTGAACAAACTAGTAGAAAGCAAATAGTGCTCCACCTAATCAATTTATAGTACAGGAAAAATACGAAAATATCGTATTTCAGTTTCTTGGTCGTTATAAATAAATGGAAAATGTTTCGCAAAGATGAAAAGATGTACTCTATGGTATTGCAGGAGTCGACCACACATGATGAAACAAAGGTTATGCTTTATTATGTCACAAGATTGCCCTCCTGCAATCGCGAGTTCTGG
>MU187520.1:52547-63565 GCA_016904865.1 Pissodes strobi | reverse complement strand
CTAGGCCATCCGAATATAAAAGCCTATCAACCTTAATTAATCTCTAAATAAGATGACGTCACGCCGATCAATTAGCTACTAAATCGAGTCCGATAGAAATAAAGAGCGAAATAAGACACAAATGCAATTAATAAAGACACGAGAAACGCAAAACATCTGCAATTGGTAAAGAAAACTTTCCTCCTAGCAAGAGGGCATAACGACGCGACGCTACACAAAACGCCAAACACCACAATGGCTTCAGACACTAGAGGAAGCAAATTTCAAAATCCTCACCTGGCGAGTTATTCTCACATCTATAGCACCAACACTAACGAAAACAAATCGAAATGGCCGGTACGGAAATTTCTACGTTGTTTGTCAATAAACTCCAACTAGGATGCCTGGGCTTAAACCAGATTTAAATAAATCGACAAGCCAACGGGAAAGCTGCACTAGAAAAGAAAGTACCTTATGGAGCAAAAGGAGGCGTCGCGCGTCATCACGCGCTTAACAAGGTGAAATCAGCGCGCAGGAATTTACATCGCGACGATTCTCGACGCATCAATAAAACGGATCCCTCAAAATCACGCGAGAAAGATATAAAATCGAATTAAATATCGGATTTAAATGTCGTACTACGAGCGGAAACCGGAATAGTACCAGGGTCATCCTAAACATTCACTAACAACTGGTTGCAGTTAGTGACCAAAACGGAATGTCACAAACTCTGACTTTTACTACTAGGACAATACCACGGCACAGTTGTTATATTTGCCGTGACAATACTATCACTGTGACCTGGTGTCCAAAGCAGGTAAGTATGTATTTGATTGGATTTAGCAATAATTTGTTATAAAAAGCAGATGTGGTACGCCAAAAACGTGACAATAATAGTCATAGAAGTTGAATGTTTATTTAATACTAAACATATTGAAACCAGTGGTGTCACAGTTTTTAACTAAGTTGCCTTCTAAGATGCACCTGAACTGCTTAAGTCAAATCTAATTATTAGCTCGAAATGAAACGAGTCAAAAAATAAATACCAAGTTGGAGACAAATGGACATGATTTTTCGATATTAATAAAAAATAATGTTGTTTTCATGATATGCAATTTAGTTAGGGCTAAATAAGCGCCTTATTACTTCAGATATCTGCACCAAATTTCAACCAAATCGATTTAAGGATATTTATGATATTTTATAAATACCGTTTTTTTTAAACTTCAACATGTATCTCAAAAACGAAGCAACTTCGGACATGTATTCATAGGAACTTTTTTTCTTGAAACGTCCTAACGAATCACCCTCTGAAGTTTCGTGCCGTAGTTACGAAACACCCTGTATAATACATTAAGACCTTGTTGATAGTCATATAATATTTAGGTACAGAAGTTAAAAAATCAACATTGATTGATCAAGGAGCGACAGACTTATATCAACTGATTTGCGGCGTCATCCCTTTCTATCTAGTTCCATCTGCGTCTTAGACTTCTCGCCATCTGTGGCCAGCCTTCCCTCCTAATTTGATTATTCTCTACATCTACTGCTACAAAAGGGCTGTAGTAGGCTCTATAGAGAATCAATGGAAGATACTTTCAACTCGTATGAACCTAAACATTACTCCTAGTTCACTCCGGACTTTCAAAGTAACAACTAATCCAAATTTGGGATATTTGAGCAAAACACATTTTTGAAGTTGCTTCTGTTCATTAATCTCCATAATAACATGTCAAATAAGATTTAGCTTTGTTAAAATCGCAGTATCCCATAAAGCTCCTATGTATAGAGAACAATGAAAACATCGTCTATGGATGTATGTGATTTATATTTTATCTTCTTTCAATATTACATGTATAAACAAAGGGCCAAATCCATTTATGTATGGATTTCCCCGGAGGTTAAAAACAATCAAGGCAGAAACAATAAATACTAAATAATTAAAAACAATAATTTTAATATACGTACCTCTCCACGGTCAGACATTTGTTCTACAATAATCTATCCAAATATTGTCACTTTAATAGTGTAATAATTATTATCAGAAACGATCTATTTAATATATGTACAGAATATATACAAACTTGGAAAGCGAAAATAAAGCTTGTACATACAAAATGTATGTAAATTGAAGAAACTAAGAGCCGGAAATTGAATAAGGTATATTTCAGCAAACTTCAAAATCTAGGAATACTTCAAACGATTTTCATTAATTAAAAATGTAAAATTTTCAATATTCCTAGATGCTTGCCATGTGTGTATACTTATAATATAAAATGACTTCAAAACGCGTGACTATACCTATTATCGATCTTAAATTTCAAAAATGGACTTTAACTCATATACGATACATATTTCTTTGATATACAATCTTTATTTTATGCAACACGCAATCTAAGGTAATATGTCATACGCTATCTAATTAATACACGAGGAAGTGAGACACCTACCTTTGTCATTCAGAATTTCATCCGCCTGCTCTTCCGCCCCGAAATCCAGTAAAATCTGCCTGTGGTTGAACTCCGACTGATTCTTGATGTAATATTCCGGGGTATGTCCAAACTGAAATTTGACAAACAAAATGTCTCATTAAACATGATGATTTTCCTATGATCATTGATGGTAGAAGAACTGTAGGAAAACTGCATGTTTCTTGTCAAAGTTGGACTAAAAATTCGAGTGGCCACTAATTTTTTTCCACACAGGGTTTGCAAATCCTCTTACCCCCAAGGTAAGAGGTAAAACAAAGTTATATCTAAAATGTTGCGAAAAAATCGAACTTCTAGGTGTGATAGACATAAGACGAAGAGTTCTAGACAACGATTAAATTGTCCACATTAAAACAGACACAATCAAATGATGAAAAGCCTGAGGCTATGTATTAAAAATTCATCTGGCCCTTTTTACCTTGTCTTTTTTCCTATTGTCAGCTCCAAGATGTATCAACAAATTAAAATAGTGACCATTGTCCCGTAGAACTGCGGCGTAATGTAAAGGTGTCCGTCCGTTGTCATCTTCTACATGGACCGTCTCAGGAAATCTAAAATGTGTTCAATTTAAACAACATTAATTTTTATGTATGAAAGTATAATAGTAAATAAAGCATTTTCCGCCCACAAAAATAAAGTAGAAATAAAAACATATAATAAATTTAATAATAAAGAAAAACAAATTTACAAATGTTCAATATGAGCACCATTCTTCCCAAATATATTTCTTATAGTTTTCGTCTATTTCAATAATTGCCTCAAATATAAAACTGCTATTTTAAATTTTAGTTCACTTATATTGATCGATGATCTCACTTGATATAGATATTTTCGTTTTTAAACATATCTTTTAACTCCCGCAAAAGCACACGACCCTCGATTAAAAATTGTACCTTGAGGACATCCACATTCGCTTATCAAAAATGGAGTAAACACTATAAAATACGCGAGCTATTCAATTCTGATAATCTTAATTTGAATATGTGAAAACATAAAGAGATGTCTAAGCATAACACATTTATTTCCAGTACACAATTACAGCTGATCGGCCATTAGGTACTTCCGACCACAACCTTATTACAACAGTTTGTGAATTGCCACTTCTACAGAAGGATCCACCGTTGCCTCGCAAAATCTGGCATTACAATTCTGTAAACTGGGACGATCTAAGGGAGTTCTACTTAGATTTTCCTTGGCTCGACGTTTGCTTTGGCACTGATGACCCGTCAGTATACTGCGTAGAGATTACGCATGTAATCTCCTCAGGAATGGAAGCATACGTCCCAAATTCCATCAAGTTACTGTCAAAAGAAAAGCCCTGGTTTGACAGAAGATGCGAAAGAGCTGTAGGTAGGAAACAACAAGCCTACAAGTACTGGCAGGAAAATGAAACCGCTGAATATCGCAATTATTTTGTCCATAAAGAACTAGATACGCAAAAGGCATCAGGGCCTGACGAAATACCTGTCATCGTGTTACAGAACTGCGCCAACGAACTATCACCTGTTTTTTTACCAGACTTTTTCTCTGTCTTACCAAAAAGAGATTTACCCATCTTCTTGGAAAGTCGCTCGAATGCAATTTGTTCCAAAAAAGGCAAGAAAACCGCGCCCTTAAACTATCGCCCAATTGCCTTGCTCTCCATAATCTCCAAAGTCATGGAACGTGTAGTCAATCAGGAACTACTCAAGTACCTCGAGAACAACAGAATAATCAGCGATAACCAATACGGCTTTCGCAAAGAGAGATCAACAGGAGATATATTGGCCTATGTCACTTATATATCGAGTAGGACAATTGAGAATTATGGAGACTATAGCGATTGCGCTTGATATGTCGAAGGCATTCAACAGAATTTGGCATGACCAACTGCTCAACAAACTGCCGTCCTTCTGCCTCTCTCTGCAGCTGGCTTGCTAGTTTCCTTAAGAGCCGATCCCTGCACGTTGTAGTTAATGGACACATCTCAGACACATTCACCATTAACGCGGGCGTGCCTCAGGGCGCAATACTTTCACCAACTCTATTCCTCATCTATATTAATGACCTGCTGACCGAAACGAATAATCCTGTGTTAAGAAACCAGGTACAATAGCCGATGTAAACGGGGCCGCCTGGTAAGAAACGTTGCCGGAAGAATGCTGAAAAGACGGGAACATGGAGGAACAGGACGTCAGATTGGCATATGATTTTTCTGGTATCGGTTGAGGTGTACGAGAGCTGAATAAACGGGTTTTCTTTTTATTCGAAGTTATTATTAAGTATATTGTAATTAACATCAGAAGTGGGATAAAATATTCACGTGTCGGTAATAGTGTGTATGGTGTCATGCATCATCGGCCACCGTTCGCCCCAAAATGGAGGTGTTAGGCGGCATTCTGCAGCTGACAGAAGACATAACGACAAACGAGACCGGTCACCATCTTATAGGCATAAGAGTGGGTCTGCTTCAAGAAAGGATCGGGGTGGGCGCCGTCTGTCTCCTATTCCCGAGGGTGCACGTAAGCGTTCCAGACCTGACAAAGTGGATGACAGGGGCCGCCAATTTGGTTGCCACAATTTTCCGATCGACCGAAACTGAGGAGCGGAGTTCTGTTAGTGGGTCAGTAGCAACACAAATCAGCGAGGCTATCGTTAAAGGCATGAGTAAGTTAGCGAAAAACAACGCAACAGAAGACGGGGGTAAGTGTTTCTATGTCTCAAACGGTAATAGCTGAATTTAAACAATTAACGCAGAATGTGGATGAGTGGTTACATTCCATTGATGAATTTGCAGCTGTCCATCAATGGGATAATAAAACCGCTGCACATCTAGCGTTGTCGAAATTGCGGGGACCAGCGGAGATCTGGTACCGAGGGCTACCTACCAAATTATTTTCGTGGGTGGAATGGAAAAATATGTTGCTTGAAAATTTCAAACCCAAACGTGACATATACAAATCTTTGCAGGAAATGATGGCATGTGTGTCAAAACCTGGAACAGGTCTTTATGAGTATTGTTTTTTAAAAGTTGGCTTTAATTCATAAATTAAAGATAAATTTAACTAACGAAGATAAAATTAATCTTATTATTGGAGGTATTAGTGATCACCAAATTAAATTTTCCGTCGAAACGGCTGGTATCCGTGATCCCGCAATTTTGGCAAATCATTTCAAAACGTTAGATAGTAGAGTTAGTAGCAAACAATCGTCTCTAAATGCGGAACCTTGCGCCACGTTACCATATTGGAAAAATACATTTAAATCAAATGCATGTAGTAGGTGTGGGAAACAGGGACATTTCTGACGCGATTGTCTATAAAGACAATCAGGTTCTAGAAATTTTGCGATTGAAAATGTTAATTTTATCGGGAACAAACCTGATCACAATGCTTTATTGACTTTGGAAGAGAATGCTCACTCATCACGGAACAGATGGCCAAGAATTTGTTGCTTGAGTTGCATCCGATTAATAACGGCGTTGTTTTGGCTATAGCTTTTGGTCATACAATCAAGCCGACTTTGAGTTCACGCGCTAGAATAAGTTTCGATGGCGTCACACGATTTGTTGATTATTATATTATCCAATACATGTGTTATGGAAGTTGATATTTTGATTGGGCAAAATTTCACTGAACAATATGACCTAAGTTATATCAGTAAAGGTGATATTTTGTGTTTTGACGAAGGCGAAAAAAATATAAATTCGATTACACAGACAGTATTAAAGATTCGCATGCGGTTCAAACCCTTTTAAATCTCTTGAATGAATTTCACAATTGTATGGCTGAAAATCTTGCTGAAATTGGGAGGTGCCCATCCGTTCAGATCAATATAACCCTTACTTCAAGTAAACCAATAGCTTTTAGAACTCGACAATTTTCAGATTCTGAACGCCTTCAAGTTAGAGAAATTGTGGCTGATCTTTTGAAAAATGGTATAATACAAGAGTCAAATTCTCCTTATGCCAGTAATGTTTTATTAGTAGCTAAAAAGAATGGAGAAAAGCGGTTATGTGTAGACTATAGGGCATTAAATAAACTCACAATACCTGAAAGTTACCCATTACCATTGATTGAAGCCCAATTAAGACGGTTGTCAGGTTTTAGATATATCAGGAGCCTTGATCTTTTCTCAGGGTATATTTAGACGATATACTCATACCGAGCAAAACTATCGAAGGAAACCTTACCATTTTACGTGAGGTTTTGAATATTTTCAGCAAAAATGGGTTTACATTAAATATTAAGAAGTGTTTTTTTTTCTCAAGACAAAAATTCAGTATTTAGGTTATGAATTAAACAATTCTCAAATTCGTCCTTGTTCATTAAAAATTGAGGCCGTCGAGAAATTTCCTATTCCGCTAAATGTTCACAACGTGAGGCAATACCATGGACTCACGGGGTACTTTCGATAATTTATAAAGAATTACGCACTATTAGCAAAACCTCTCTCGTGTCTGTTGCACAAAGATACGGAATGGTAGTGATCAAACAAACAACAATTAGCGTTTCACAAACTAAAGGACGCTCTGGTCTCTGCACCGGTACTGACTTTATATGACCCAGGAAAGGAGTTAAAATTAAATACAGATGCATCTCAGTTGGGTCTGGCAGGTGTACTGGTACAGGTATGTCCGGAGGGCGAAAAGGTCGTGTCTTATTTCAGTCGACAGACAACGAGAGAGGAGGAGAAATATCACTCTTTCGAATTGGAAATGCTTGCTATAGTTGCGTCTGTAAAACGTTTTCGTCAGTACCTTTTGGGTCGACAATTTCAAGTAATAACCGATTGTGCAACTGTAAAGCAAACTTTTACACAACAAGACCTAAATCCTAGAATCGCTAGATGGGTAATGGCTTTAAATGAATATTAATATCAAATTACACATAGGTCCGGAAATCAGATACAACACGTGGACGCGTTAAGTAGGAACGTGGCATGTGACACTAAGGGAGTATTTGCTACTGTTACCAAAGAGAAAGATTGGTTACTAGCGGCTCAACAAAATGATAATGAAATTCAAGGAATGAAGAAAGCTCTCTCTGTATGGCCAGTTTGCAACTATCAATACAAGTATATCCAAAACGTTGATCCTATATTTGACAAATGCTGATAAAATTATTGCCAAATATGAAAAAAGATCTGCCTATTCAACCCACTGCGAAATGTAGGCTTTTTTAATTTCAGTACGTCCTTCCATTGGCCTCGAATTCAATAATTCTTTTGTATGTACATCTGTTGTCAGTTTGTTGCGTGCTATTCAAAAATGTTTATCAATTTAATTTTTTGTCTTTCCCAAATGTTTCTCTTGCGGCATATACCAGTACCAGTCCAGTAAGTGAGTAAGTACCGAAAATTTACCCAGATAGTAGTTCCGACGTAACATATGCTCAACTTACCCGAATGCCCCTCAGTAGAGAGATATTCTTGAAGACGACACAAACATAAATAATGGCACGAAATAGCCTAGACTTTAAAGCTTATCATCAATATATTGATATCAATCATGACATTTTTGAATCCAAGTCTTCTATTGATTACTTTCCAAACATGATTTGTATTTTAAACATTTTTACTTCGTTATATATTAATTATAAATTATTTTGTGCAACATACCTGCCGGCGAGATATCGGACAACACTTGTACGGCCAAAGACGATTGCGACGTGTAAAGGCGAAGCTCCGTTGGGCGAAATATTGTCACGAGCAACCGCAAATTTGCGACGATCCAGTGCCGCTTGAAGATCCCGTAGAATTCCATCACGAGCAGCCAAGTGAATACGGTTAATTTTTGCCTGAAATAATAATAAAAAATAAGTGTATTCGTTAACTTGTTGGCAATAAACATTTTTGAAAGTAAAGCAACGCTGTAGTAAATCAGCAGTTGGATGGATAGAAAAATATTCATCGCCTATTCGCTCCGATATTCAGGAGCCGCCGTTACACTTTTCTTATGTAGCATTAACCATTCCAAATGTCCCTAGTGGTTTCTTAACCATGATTTTTCAATAACATTTGTTTTGTTTCGAAGCATTCTGTCGCATAACCATGTAGAAAAGATTTGCATTTTTAGCTATAAAAAATGGCTATATTTACAAAAAAAAACGAATGGAGATGTAGATTTAATTTCAAATATCTCTTCTTCTTCTTCTACTTTCTAATATGGATACATATTAGTAGGCTACTGCCTGTTCATTGCCAACACGTCCTCCTCGGAAGATAAAATCCAGCATTCTCTCCAGCGTTTTGGTGATCTTTCCTGTGATCTCTTTCCTACTGGATTATTCATTTTTGCATTTTTGACGAGTTTGCTGTCCTCCATTCTTTTTATATGTTTGTTCCAGAATCTTCGTCTCTGTCCCACCCACCTTCCTATGTCCTGTATCCCGCATTGTAGTCTGGTGCTGTCATTTCGTATTCTGTCGTATAGTGCTTTGCCTTGTATACTTTTTATTTCAACTGTTCTCATCATTTGTAAAGTTCTGTTTGTAACTGTGTGTGTCTTGTTTCCGCTACGTATGATATGATAGGTCTTACTGCCGTTTTATATATCTTGACTTTGCTTTCCGTATTGAGGTATTTGTTCTTCAAAACAATTTCTCTCAAACATCCCGAAATTCGAGCTGCTTTCATTGTTTACTCTCTTACTTCGAGAAGTAGATTTCCATGACTCGTTATATCTGCTCCCAAATATTTGAAATGGTTTACCTGTTCGTTGTGTTGGTTTACCTGGAGTCGATTTCCAACTTACATCTTATCGGTTCCTTTGTTGTTACTAAGCATTTAGTCTTCTCGGTGTTGATGAGCATATTTAGTTCTTTTGCTTTGGTGTTAAAACCGCTTTGGAGATTATCTTCGGAATTTGCAATAAGAACCGCGTCGTCAGCATAGCATACAGCATGGAAGAAAGTATTCCCCATTTTGTATCCACCTGCTCTGGGCCGATTTTCTATTATTTCATCCATTATCAAATTAAATATGAATGGGCTGAGTGAATCTCCCTGTCTAATTCCTGTGTTTACATGTATATCTTCCGTTGTGAGATGTTCTACTCTGATTTTTGTTCTGCATTGGGTATTAATATCGTATATTATATTAAGCAGCCTATGGTTTAGCCCTTTTGTTCTCATTATTTCCAGGAGATCTTTTGTCAAAAGCTTTGGCCATATCGACAAAGTACATGTACGCAGGTTTATTGAATTCTAGGGATTTTTCGGCTATTTGATTGACAATGACTATTGCATCAATAGTGGATCAGTTTTTCGGAAGCCTTGTTGTTCGTCTCTTTTCCTTATGGTTTTGGTGATTTCCCCCCAGAATAGTCTTTGTGAACGCTTTAAGAACGCTATCAAGTAGGGTTATTCCACGACAGTTTTCTGGGAGTGTTTTCTGTCCTTTTTTAAAAATGAGTATTGTTATACTATTCTTCATTCATTTGGTATTTTCCGTTCTTCCATGATATTTTTAAATAAGGTTAATATTTCATTTTCTAATTTTTTCCCTCCGTATTTAAGCATCTCGTTAGTGATCTCGTCTGGCCCGGGGCTTTTTCTATTTTTAACGGATTTTAAGGTGTTTTTTATCGTGTCATTTGTTAATTCTATGTCGTTGTCTTCTTCATATTCGATTTGTATCTTGTCTTCCTCTTCCTTGTATGGATTCCTAAAGTGCGTTTCAAACTGTTCTGTCGTGATTTTATCGGTTCGTATGGTATCTTTGACTTCTGGCTTATTTCTTCTTAGCATTCCCCATATTCTTCTCTGGCTTCCATACAAGTCTCTTTCCATTCTTTTTGTGAACTTTTCCCAGTGGTTTTCTTTTAGTTCCCCTTTGCATTTGCCTCGTTTCGTTCTCTTCGATAGTTGTTCCAGTTTTCAGCTGTTTGATTTCGCGTATATTTGATGTATGCATTTTTCTTTCGTTTAGCTAATTCTTTCACTTCCGGCGAAAACCATGCCGTTCTGTGGATTGTATAACAGATCTAGCTAGATCTGTTGATTGTATTGACATTTACCTGTCGCTTTTCTATTACTTCCATGGCAGCATCTAGTATGTCAGTTTTTATTGTTTTCCATTAGTGGTTTATGCTATCTTCAGTATTCCTAGCAGAGATTCTGTTTCGTCCTTCCTTTGAGACAGCTTAGATGAATTCAGTTGATTTTTCTTTGATAATTTATTTTGTCTTTGCCTATAAATATTCCTCGCCTTGGGTTTGAGCAAATAAAGATTTTTTCCACGTAAAGCCCTTCTTCGATCTCAGAGGTTCGTCGTGTAAACGTAGAAGAGTTTGTGGTTGGTTGCTAATTTTTCCTTAATTTTCCTTACAGAGGTTCTGTTTCGTCCTTCCTTTGAGACAGCTTAAATGATTTCAGTTGATTTTTCTTTGATATTCTATTCTGTCTTTGCCTATAAATATTCCTCGCCTTGGGATTGAGCAAATAAAGATTTTTTTTCACGTAGAGAGTCCTTCTTTGATCTCAGAGGTTTGTCGTGTAAACGTAGAAGAGTCTGCGGATGGTTGCTTCCTTTGAGACAGCTTAAATGATTTCAGTTGATTTTTCTTTGATA
>MU187520.1:0-52537 GCA_016904865.1 Pissodes strobi | reverse complement strand
AATGATTTCAGTTGATTTTTCTTTGATATTCTATTTTGTCTTTGCCTTTAAATATTCCTCGCCTTGGATTTGAGCAAATAAAGATTTTCTTCACGTCCGTAGAAGAGTCCGTGGATGGTTGCATAATTTTCCTTAATTTTCCTTGCCGAGGTTTTATTTCGTCCTCCCTTCATGATTTTTCTTTGATATTATATTTTGTCTTTGCCTATAAATATTCCTCGCTTTGGATTTGAGCGAATAAAGATTTTTGTTCACGTAGAGTCCTTCTTTGATCTCAAGGTTCGTCGTGTAAGCGTAGGAGGGTCTGTGGATAGTTGCTAATTTTTCCTTAATTTTCCTCGCAGAGGTTCTGTTTCGTCCACCCTTTGAGGCAGCTCAGATGATTTCAGTTGATTTCTCTTTGATATTCTATTTTGTCTTTGCCTATTCTTTGCAATATTTTCTGATTTAATCGATCTTCACATCTTCTAATGATTCGACATTAAATTTGCTAATTATTTGCGATTTAAGTTTTCTGGATTTGGACATGTTCAATCTCATTTTGCAAAGTACCATCTTATGATCACTTCCAGAGTTGGCGCCATTTAGAGTTCCTACGTCCAATATCGTTTTAGGTACGACCTCTCTGTTTGTGATAATATAGGCTAATACCGAGTGTTGATCTCTTGTATTTTGCTGTTAATTCTCATGTTGTTGTTTGCGCAGAATATTTACAGTAGATCTCCATTTTCGTTTGTGGTATCTTCGTTAAATCTCTGCATTATGCCATCCAGTGGTTCATTTCCTATTCTTGCATTTATAGGTCGCCCATAATAACGATTTTATCTCGTGTTTTTATTTTGTCCACTACTGCTTGCAATTCTTCATAAAATCTCTCTCTTTCCTCATGTCTGGTGCATAAACGCTTATGAAGTGCATTTTCCCATGGTCACTACTTATTGTTACCTGTAGTATTCTGTCGTTGACGTAGGTTTCACTCTCTGTTTGTTGTTTATACATTCGGTCTATCAGTATCCCCACTCCCGAGCGTGCTCTCTATTCTCGTGGTACTCCACTGTATATCAAGATATATTTGTCGATTTCGTATTTTCCTTTTCCTTTCTTCTTCGTTTCCCTGATAACGCATATTTCTATGTTATTGTCTTTTAGTTCTTCTATGATCTCCTGGTCCTTTTCAGTCCAGGACATGATGTTCCAGGTGGCTACTCTGAGTTTATTTCGTTTCCAAATATTTGTCCGTTTTCTCGCCTTTGTCGTCATTTTTTCATCAATCGAGTTCCGAGGCTGGCCTGTGGTTCTGTGACCTGTATTGGTTTTTTAACCACAGGTAGGGTGCTAGTCTGACCTGTGAACCCTCCTCCTTTATCCAGGCTTGGGACCGGCGCCTCGCTTATTGAGCTACTCAATTCACTCAACAGTGAGATGGCGGATGTCTCGAAAACCAAAAACTATTTAGTATCCTTGTCAATGTAGCATGAATGTCTCCCAAAAAGGCAATTTTTTTTAAACTGACCGACCTTCTAGGTATGGTGTTACTTAAAAAAGGCTCTACATATTTACAACTTTGGATATGACAGTCTAAGAATGGAAAACTTAGGAAACTATGGATAATTATTATCAACGACGCTTGAATTTCACTATACTTTAAGTCAATATATTGTCTGTTGTAATTTTCATAAAACTCACCATATATAAAGGGACATTATCTAAAAAAGTCTGCAACTCTTGGTTATCGCTTTTTTCTCCAACGAGCTTCCCTCCATCGCCGTTCAATACTAAAGCAGCAAGTTGTTCCATGTTACCAGATTCGATCATGGTTCTTATGTCATCGTCACTGGTACCAGGACGGTTCTGGCCGTCATTATTAATTGGTTCGACTTCGTGCTCACCATTTACTACCCCTGCGAAAAAAATTACAAAAACCAGAAATTAAATAATTTATGCTCGTGAATGTGTCAGCAAACAAAGAGGCAATCAATAACTCCTACAACAGGAGTTGTTGATAGAGGTCAACAACGGCATCACATCTGTAACTTACAGATGCAAAGTTTGCTTTCATGGGTGCTTTTTTGTGCGCAAAAGATCCAGTTATAACCTGTATTATTGTCATACTGGGTTCATGTTAATTTCACATTGTATTGCATAAAACGATTTAAAAAGTCGTATCTGCAACAACGGAGATTTAATTTTTAATAATGCACAACTTGGTTCAGATATATTTCTTCCACCTGAGTAGAAGTTTCATCTGAGTAGTAGGGTCATATTCATTAATATATCGGCAAGCATAACACCACCTAATAAAGAGGGAATCTGTCCGTAACTTAGTGATTAAATTATTTTTGTGTTAATCCTTCGAAAACACATAGATCTGACTTATATTTCTGATATGATTCGGCCAAATATATTGCCTCCATATTACGTCTCCAGAGTAGAAGTATTGTATTCAGGAAGCATATAAGCTCCTAGCAAACGCATCGCACCTCTTCACTTGTTCATTATGTTATTTTCTGTAATATTGCAATACTCGCCCACTAAATATATTGCTTGATTCAAGTTTATTAAAACTACATTCGGCAAGTTATATACAAGTATTGATCTAATAATGACTGATCTCAAGTATTAACCTTGTTGATACTTAAGTATATTTTTCTTGTTAACCAGTTTGCCTTCAATTCATTGCTTGCATCTTATATTTAATTTATTCCTCGTGGCGAAACGTTGATCTTGTGATATCTCAGAACGTCTAATAATTCGCTTTTCGCTACTAACAATTGAATTAAAACTAGTGGACGAAAACTACCCTAATAAGTAGATCCTTGTGATCCAGATAAATGTTTTGCACTTTTGTATTAAATATGTTCTGGTATTCATACACGAAAGTGAATAGTAAAAAAAAACGACAAAGAAGCTCTTGTGAAGAATTATTGATCTTTAATCAATTTAGTGCCTGAAGTAGGGCCTCTTGACAATGAGCAACACAGACAAATTGTGTAAAGAAATACTGCAGAATAAATAAGACCCATATATCCATCAAAAACACAAATATATTGCTAAAAGTGACTAATAACTGACAACACTGTGGTTTAAAACAGCATACAATACTAACCTGGCCAACAACACATTTAACAAAGGAAAGCTTAAGAAACAAAATTTCACACCACAACATGAAGTTTACCTTCTATTACGCCTTCACCTTCTATTTCAGCTTCGCGGTGTTCATTAGTTGCGTCTTCTTCTTTGTCCGTCTGATGGTCATCGTGTTCTACTTGAACTTCTGTTGAATCAATATGACTTACAGGGCGACTCTTGTTCGCACTTGGGGTGTGAACATTTCTACTACTTGGTCTGGTTCGAGGGCTCTCTGCGGATTTCTCCGGTTGATTATCAGCTGATAGCTTAGCTTCTGAGTCGTTTGACTCCGGTTCATTGTTATTCTCTTCATCCATTGCTTTTTCCGAATCATTTTCCTCATGATCGTTTGGAACTTCTTCAGTAGGTTCCTCGGGCTTATCTTCCTTGTCAGGTTCATCCTCGATATGATTAGATTGGCCTTCTGGTTCGTCCACTTCAGCTTCGTTTGTTGTTTCATCCTCCTGTTTAGGCTCATCTTCATTTGTTTCTTCTTCTACGTTATTTTCCTGAGTTTCTTCCTGTTTGTTTTCATCAGGCTCGGCTTCGTGAGTATCTCCATTTTCATTTGCTTCTGCTAAAATTAAAAATAAGCAGATGTTGCATAAAGGGATAATGATGTGCAGGAAAATGTTAAAAACCTATTCAAACTTTAGTGAAATTTACTTACTACTTCAAATGGATGTCTTTGTAACTACCTATCTACGTCTTACTTTTACACTGAAGTGGTCCAGATTAGTAAACTAGTCTCATGCGCAAACAATCAAGAAAATTTACTTGGCAAAAATCTATGACATAACCTTATTTTGAATATATATTCCGTCTATTCGCAAGTCAAGCGGGCTATCTCATAAGGACCGATAATTTTCAATAGAAATGGGTATAAGATCTTTTAAAAGCGGGTATTTAAGTATTCATTCTCATTAGATCAACGGATGTTTTCCAGTCTACAAATTTCTATAGGTTCGCTCGCTTTGGAGGTTGAGCTCTTCTGAACCATCGGGCAGGCGAGAATTATGCAACGTTGCAAACTAGGCTACAGAATACACGTGAATATAGTTACGGTTAGGTATAGATTGTTTGAAGCTTACAACTGCGCTCAACGATCATGAACTTCCCTTGATCTAACGACAATGACAATACGTCAGAACATATGTTTTAAATTAAATAAAAATATATTCATCTGCAAAAGTGTTAAATGCTACCGACCTCTGAAGGTAGCCACTGAAACATTATTATATGAATGTGACATATCTTCATGGAAAGATCAGATTGAAATGACTGCAAAAGGAAACATGGGATAGGCTAGGCCAGCTTGAATTTCCCCCAATTATAATTGTACCTAGAATTCTGAAACTAACTAACCTTCAATACTTTTCTCTTGTTCCTCCGCCGTTTCATTTCGATCACTCGAAGTTTCATTCTCTTCGTTATGTTCTGTAGGAAGTTCGGGTTCTGATCGAGGCGTCTTACTATCTTCTTTCGGGCTTTCGGCTGGGGCATTATGTTCTTCCTCTTCTTTGGACCTTGAAGAATCATGTTGGTCTTTTTCTTTAAATCCTGTAAGAAAAGAAAGTTTTTCATCCTGGTTACTTGTTAGTAAGACTATTATCATTGCCATATGCAGACACAGAACTGTCAACTTGTACCATAAAAGTTTTCGATATGTCCCCCGGAATTCTCTATAAAAAAAAACATGAATTGAATGTCTAAAATTAAGACTGCATTAATTTGCTTTCGTAAAATGATATTAAACGCTGTTTAAATTTCCAGGATAATGCAGAAATCTTGAAGCGAACTGATTCAACAGGATTTTACTCATACTTAAATTGTTTTCATGAGTAGACAAGCAAACTTACTTTCGCTGCAGATACTTTGGGGATTCATCTGATCACTGGTGGTAATCATGTGTCATCAGTAGAGTGCTATAGCCAGGGCTGATTCTTTTAGGGGGGTAGCGGGGGTCGATTCTCTTTGGGGTTATAGACGAGTTCAATTATCTATGGTGACCTTGAGATAGTCCCACTGGCCTTGGGTGTATTTGACCTTGAATAACTTTGACCTGAATGTCCTTGAGTTATTTTGACTTGACTTTGTATGCCCTTGAGATAATTTCAAGCGACATCGACCTCGAGTGTCTTTGCGGATATTTGAAGATCACACATTTGACCTTGAATGACTTTGAGCTGGTCTTGGAACTCTTAGTGTGACGTCACACCACCTTCAGAAATATATTGCGGTGGATATAAAAGGTTTAATAATGCAGAGAACAATTATTGTATGACATTGAGCTAATTTGATCGTGGCTATTGGGACTGTTTTCTGGTATGTTTTACCCTGAATGATATTGAGATAATTTGATCTTGAATGCCCTTGAATTTTTTGTTGATGGTTGTGCATAGAACGTTGAGATTGCTCCAAGCGTGTATGACCTAAAACGCCCTTTTGACTTTATCTGCCCTTGAGATAATTTCAAGCGACACCACCTTGAGTATCCTTGCAGATATTTGAAGATCGGACTCATGACCTTGAACGAACTTGAGACTGAATATTGGTTACATATTTCGGTATGACATAACATAACCTTGAGAAATATGTTCTGCATAATGCGATAATGTTGAAAACAGTTATAACATTTCTAACTAGTAAATCACTGTGTTCAGTATTCCGATAGTCGCATATTGTATTATCTGTGAGGGGCATTTATTAAAGGTACTACTACTTACTTCAAACAAAAATGTCTCTTTCACAAGAAACAATTACCAAAATTAATGAGAGTTTTAACGAACCAGTGGAACAAATAGAACGTAAACCTTTTTCCTCTCTAGATACTGGAAAGCGATATATTATAAAGAAACTACAATTAACAAATTGTCGTTTTGGGAAAAGTATAATTTGCAACAACATTATTTGATACAGAAAATACTTGTGTATTTAGTTCTTATTTGCCAAAAAGAGGTGTTGAAATTATTACCGCAAAATGTGTCCAGGTCAATGTAACCATAAACAAACTTCTCACACACGTGTGCGCCAATATGAAAAATATACCTTCAGGTACTTAGCATATTTTTCATCGTCCACATCGTCAACAAACTCTCTGAAATATGCGATAATATCTCCACGCATATTTCTTAGCAGTACTGCTAAACTTCTAATGCATGAAACTTGATTCTCATTTACAAAATTCACCATATTGTCCTCTGTGAAAAAGAAAACATCGTGCCAGCATTTTGATAATTCATTATAATTAAATGTAATCAAAATTTTAAAACTATTACAGTTCCAAGAATATGTAATTATTCCAGATTATCAAACCTTACAAGAGAACGTGTTTTGGCACCTGAGTATGTGGGTTCACTTTGTCCTAAATAGGTTACAATAACTCTAACGAAAAACATAATTTAACCTATTTAGGACAAAGTGAACCCACATACTCAGGTGCCAAAACACGTTCTCTTGTAAGGTTTGATAATCTGGAATAATTACATATTCTTGGAACTGTAATAGTTTTAAAATTTTGATTACATTTAATTATAATGAATTATCAAAATGCTTGCACGATGTTTTCTTTTTCACAGAGGGCAATGTGGTCAATTTGGTTACAATGAGAATCAAGTTTCATGCATTAGAAGTTTAGCAGCACTGCTAAGAAATATGCGTGAAGATATTATCGCATATTTCAGAGAGTTTGTTGACGATGTGGACGATGAAAAATATGCTAAGTACCTGAAGGCGAGGGGTGATTCACTTCTCGCAATACTGTCACAAATTCACTCGCAATCGCCGAAATCACTATCGCAATCATTCGCAGTCGCTTCGCAATCAACGCAATCGCTTCGCAATCATCGCAATCGCTTCGCAATCCCCCGAAATCGATTCGCAATCCACGCAATCCTTCGCAATCCTATCGCAATCCATTCGCAATCGCTCATAATCCACAAAAATGTTCGTTAAAATAGATGATATAAAGTACCAAAGGAGCGGCTACGTGCTAACTGGGTATAGTATTTGTCATAAACACGTATAAAAAACCGTTCGGTATTTTTATGGTACGCGTTTGTTGACAACAATTGAATTCATTGTCGTCAATAATACAGGGTGTTATTTAAGTACGTAGCCAAACCTCAGGAGGTAATTCCTCGAGTGATTTTAAGATAAACATATAAACATATGTCCGCACTGTTTCCAAGATACAGGATGTCAAACTTAAAAAAAAAATAGTTTTTTTTTTGTAAAAATCTTAATAAGATTCTTTTGGTCGATTTTGTTAAAATTCGGCAGTAGTATTTAGATTACAAGGAGCTAATATAGCCATAATTAATTATTTTTTAAGTCCATTGGCGTCCTGGAAGTCCCTCACTTTTGAAAAATCATATATTTTTTCAAATTTAGCAACTAAAAATACAACTTTCCTATCCCTTGTATTATCTTTGTATCTTGCTTAGTTTTTGAGAAAAAAAATCACCTTTTTTGTGATATAGTCTAGGGACATGTAATAAGTAGTGGTGTTTATTTTTTTTCCCTAAAGAGTAAGAAAGATACGAAAATAATTCAAGGGACAAAAAAGTTGTATTTTAGTTCCTTAATCCGAAATAAATACCAAAATTAGAATGAAGTCAACGGCGTACACTACCGTTTTTTTTCTTAAACTTGATCACTCTCTGTATTTTGGAAACCATGCATTTCCGGACCTATGTTTATATAAACTTTTCGTCCTAAAATCATTCAAAGAGTGAACCGAGGAGTGAACTTTGGCCGCGTACTTAAATAACACCCTGTATAATACCAGTTCGTGTACAGATTATCCCTTATACACTGCTAGCTATCTGACATGAACTATACTGAACTGGCATTGGAGTGGGAAATCTATACAGGGTGAAACAAATTTGCTTTTCACCATTAGGATCTCGGAAACCATAAGAGATACGAAGTCTGTTATATGAGGTCAAAGTTGCGCAATTTAGGGGTCATCGATATGTCGTTGAAAATTTTAGAAAATTCCGACTACTTCCGGAGATATTCGTAGTGAACCGAAAAGCAGCTATTTCATTTTTATTTTTCCTGACTATTTGAAGATATAATATAACACGAATTTAACATTATTATTTGTTTATAAGATGGCAGTATCAAATTTTAATCTGACGTTTCGTGTCCGGGCCCCCATCATCAACTTCAGTTCTTTAAATACGGATCTGAATTCTCTATTTAATTTTATAGAAGCCTTTGTTCTCCCAAAACCAACGATGTCTCACACTTACTAATAAATCAACAAATCTAGATTTTTTCCATAAGAAATAATGTGTTAGACAGAGAGAGGGCAATCTTTTCTGACTCGATTTCACTTATGAGAATATTTGTTACCGCTATTGGACAAGTGTGATACATCGTTGGTTTTGGAAAACCAAAGGCTTCTAAAAATGAAATAAAAAACACAGGTCCGTATTTAAAAAAAAAGTTGATTGTGGGGGCCCGGACACGAAACGCTAGATTTCAAATATGATACTACCGTCTTGTAAAGGAAAAAAATGGCAACAATAATGTTAAATTCATTTTATATTATCTCTTTAAATAAAGTCAGAACAAAATTAAAATAAAATAGCTGATTTTCGGTTTATTACGAATATCTTTGGAGGTAGTCGGAATTTTGTAAAATTCTCAACGGCATATCAATGACCTTTAAATTGCGCAACTTTGTCCCGATTTAACATACTTCGTATCTCTTGTGGTTTTCGAGATCCTAATGGTGAGAAAATAGCTCGGAAAATAGTTTGTTTCACTCTGTATTGCAGAAAAAATAAATTTGACGTTTCATTTAAAATTTGACATTTGGCTATGATGGTAGAGAAAAATCTGAATGAGTGGCAACACTGCCGATATCATTTTGAAATTAGGAACTTCGGATAATCCGAGGGATCTTAATTTTGTCGCAAAAGAATTTGTGGTTTCCAAATAAAACAGGGGTTTCCAAACTTATGCCACACTCTGTATGTGTTCCACTGCTACATAAATAAATCTGACGTATATTTAGTAAGACATTAATTTTTTACTCCCACTCCACTTTCCACTGATACACCCCTGTATGAGAAATTCCAGCACCATCAGTTTTAAATTTTTAATTAAGTAAACGATATTGTTGCGAGAAAAACCTACATATCGAATTTTATAAAGATATCTGAAATACATAATTTAAACTCGGTTTTAAAGATCATAGATAAAAATTATAATATGGCCTCCAAAATATTTTTTATATGTACCGAACCGAGGTATGAACACAGAAGCGCAAATGCGTAAAAATAGTTTTTATTTAATATCCTTAATATCTTAACTATGAATATGAATCCGAGTATGAATCTCGGTATGAATCAAGATATAGAGGGGCAAACGGTAAACGAGGAAGATAGACAAGATATTGACAATGAAAATAATGCATTTGAGGATTTATATTACTGAGTTAAATATTAAGGAGCAAAAAGAAACAAAAGGAAGATCGTTCTTTTCTAGGTGTTAAAGTCAACAAAGAAATGCTAGTAATGAAATCCACTCGTTTATTGGCTCTTTTCTAACAAGTTAGGAAGACTTTCAAGCCAATGGGGAGGTTCCTTGAAAAACAAAAATAAGAAGTAAAAGGAAGAAAAAATATCAACAAAGGCTCTATTGATATACGTTTGGAAAATTATTATGCAGTATGTTATTTACGGACATGGTACATTGGTAGAGTTGTAGAGGATGGATTGATAAGAGCTCCAACAAAATTAAATTCCTTAAAGTCGTCCCTCGACACCTATTTGGCCAAAAGAGAAAAATGAAGACATTCAAATAGTGGAAAATAAGTTCACATTTTATGAGCCAATACCACTATTGAAAAATGAGCATTTTTATCTAAAACGGCATCAAAAATTAGAAATCAAACAGAAATTTAAGGCTGCAAAAAATAGCTTCAAAGATTATTTGTAATTAAATGCACAAGTTCCTATTTCTGATTTTGGCTGTTTTCCTGACCTGCTATTTTTGAACTAGACCATTTTAAAGTTAATTTATTGAGGTCAATTTTGCGTATTGGGGTCATACTTACCTATGTTTTTAAGTTTTTTTTTGTATTTTTTAATATTAATTTTTTTAATATTTGTATCTATTTTGCATTAAAGCACAGTCTAATCCAAACAAGCTGTTTTTTTCTGTTTATGTTATAATAAATTTGAAACAAACAACTGAGCATCAAAAAGCAGTGAAATAGGACACCCTGTATACCGGGTGACCGCGAGATTACTAAGCAGGCGTTTTATTTAATTATACAAAAAGATATCAATACGAAATATGGGGAGCTTACCGGAATGTCCATCAAGAAAAGAATAGGAGTAAAAGCAATAATTAATGGGTCATTTTCGATCCAACCAGAAATAATAGAAACTTTGTTATTTTAAATGAAACACCGGACATATTTTTGCGGTATATTAACTATTAAGCTACTAAAACTTTCACTTTCAGTTTACCTGTAGGTAATCCGGAAATGTTTAAATTTGACACTTAACCAGCATCCACTTAAATAATTTTAGTAGCACGTCCTGTATCCGAAACTATCATAGATAGGTATAGGGAGGGTTACATGACTTAGATTTTGATGAATAGGTAAAATCGAAAATAGCAAAAATATACAGGTTATTCCATTTAAAATACCTAACACAGTTTCCATTACGTCGGGTATGATCAGAAGTGATTAATTACTGTTTTACGCCTACTTTTTTTCGTTATAGCCGTTCCTGTAAGCTCCCTAAATCTCAAAATATATATTTCGCTAAAAACGCCTGATCAGTGGTCAGTATAATCTCGAGGTCACCCAGTATACCTATATAATTTTTGAACCAAAACATTCAAGAGATTTCCAAAAGGCCACAAATAAGCTATTTCATTTTGATGTTACCTAAAATTATCCTGTTCACAAAGTTGTTATAAACATGAATCCATTGCCAGAACCATGTCTGTGCTCATTGGTTTGATTCATAAAAATTAACAAAATATAATAGATAAACTACCCTAGAACTTTTGTATTTCTTTTTTAATTTTTAGGATAGCTTTTAATTGAGGCTCAAAATTTGAACGTGGTTGATAATGTAAAATATTTTATCTCTATTGATGATTTTTGTTTGTGTTTGTGTAATCAAAGTCCATGTTTTAACAATTCTAATTTCTATATTTTCATATTGAAGAATATTTCTAGTCGCCATAATAAACCTACCTATAGTTCCCTAAACCCGAGCGTAAAACTAAGTATACGTTTTGCAAATTGCAAGACACTTTAAAAGAACATGAAAACGCTTTCGCAATCTTTAGAAATCCCTTGCAATCCTTGTAAGTCTTTCGCAATCCTTTGGGAGTCTTTCGCAATCCTTGGGAGTTCTTCGCAATCCTTGGAATTCTCTCGCAATCTTATACACAAACTCGCAATCTGTCGCAATCCGTCGCAATCTTTCGAAATCCCTCGCAATCTTTCGAAATCCCTCGCAATCCCATACTTTTCGCAATCTTGTCACAAATTTTACCCTAGTGACTACCCCCTCGCTTGAAGGTATATTTTTTATATTGGCGCACACGTTTGTAAGGAGTTTGTTTATGGTTACATTGACCTGGACACATTTTGCAGTCAAATGCTTGAGGACGATTTGGAGCTATTGGTAATTGAAATTCCACAAATTCCCAAGGACCTTGTCGAGAAATATTGCCTTTATAAAGATGTAGAAGTTACATCAGTTTGATAAAACCATTGTATAAAAAGAAAGAAATTTCTCTTTATACAATGATAAAACCCAAGCTTACAAGACACCTCGAGAGACAGAAGACAAGAAAATACATTATTTACCACATTGTAACTTTGTAAGACAAAACATTGTTTTCAACATTATTATAACATTGTAAGACAATTGTATATTTGCAACATTCCTGTAATTTTGTAATATATTTTAAATTTAATTGCTGTTTTTTTATAATAAAAGTACATCAGCTCTAGAAAAACATCTTAGTATGTTTAAAATGGCACTTGTTAACAACACAATTGATATATTTGGTCGTCAGAGAACAAGAATGATTCTATGAAGCAGAGCTGCAAAAGACGAAAAGCCCCGGCGTTTATTTAGTTGAAAAAGTTCTCCGCGAACGTAAAAAAGACAATAAAGAACAACTATACGTTAAGTAGTTAGGTTTTCCCAATCAGTGTAACTCGTGTAGATAAGTCAGATATTGTTTAAATATATATAATTTTTAAACATGTGTAAAATATAGGGATTGTAAATAAACAACTTTTTTTGTAATATTTTTGTTTTTTTATTTAATATATATATCTATTAGTACAAAACTTGAACACTACACACACTTAGAGTCTATGTATCATCTTCATCGAAAAGCTAGTAAAGATTGGCTAAATTGGGCATCGGAGCAATATGGTGGAGAATGTAGTATAGATGGAAACGATGGTTTTGGTGGGGATTGCCAGTCTTCAGTTAAATTCCAACTCAGTCCTTCTTGCCAGTCTTCATTTAAATCCGAACGCGGTCCTTTTTGGCTACATGGGCTGTCGGAAAGGGACGGTGAAGAATTTAATAGTCTTCACTTAAATCCCAACGCTGTCCTTCTTGACTAAACACAATAGACGAATGTTCGTTGTACTCTTGGGATAAGTCCGTTGGGACATCTGATATAGTTAGGATTCGACTTGATTGCCTAGATGAATTCGGCGTGTCCAATATTTCAATGTGTGCATCAGGATTTACCAAATGAGGTACTGCTCCATAGTAACTGACCGCCCTTGAGCTGGTTTTATCCAATAATTCTGGGAAGCTATTGGATGACAGTCTTCTACTTGGTGATACACTGATTTGCTGTTTGACACTACAACTATTAATTTTTCTGCATCTGAACTTTTACTAGTGATGGTCGTTAGCAAATTAATGATTTATAATTATTTAGATATGATGCTATGTAGTAAAATGCTTAAATTAAAATATACCTTGCTTACTAGACAATAACTGGTCACTCAATTATTAAACGTTTTATATTCACCACAATATATTTCTGAAGGTTACGTCACACTAAAAGTTCCAAGATCAGCTCAAAGTCATTCAAGGTCAAATGTGTGAACTTCAAATATTCGCAGACACTCGAGGTCGATGTTGCTTGAAATTATCTCAAGGGCACACCAAGTTAAGTAAAAAAAAAGTTAAGGACATTCAGGTCAAAGTCATTCAAGGTCGAATACACCCAAAGCCAAGTGGGCTATCTCAAGGTCACCATAGAGAATTGAACTCGTTTATAGCCCCAAAGAAAATCGACCCCGGCTACCCCCCAAAGAGAAGCAGTCCGGGCTATAGCACTCTACTGTCATCCTCGCACGAATGCGATCTGGGGCTGGAGCTGGAAATTAATTATACCTGTGGGTATATTGACTTAAATTTACTTGAGAACTAGCAGGAAGATATTATACAGTGTGTCCAAAAAAGCCCTAAAACAATATGTGAGTATTTCAAAATTAACGTACGGTTTTTAGTGCGGGAGCAAATGTGTCAATCGCGTCAAGAGCAAAGTACCTTAACTTATAAAGATACAGCAAAATCTTATACGGAAAAGTTCTTCCAAATTAAAAAACAATCTTAATATGAAATTTTGAGTTAAGTACATCAACTTTTAATTTTTCTTTTTTTTCTCGATTTTTTCTTAAACGTTACTCCACTGGTGAATGTTTTATTCTTTTGTTATTGGTATACTTGCCAATTAATTTCAAAATTTATTTAAGATAGAAATTAGTTACATAGTTGCATAATGTTGCAGTTTTTCCAGAGATAATAGCCAGTTTAGGTATCAGTGTGTTGTAAACACATTTAAACCCTTTTGGTTCAAAATTTTTTCCAATCAAAATCATGAATAGACCCAACTTTTTTTATTTCATATAAAACTAATAATTTATTTATCATTTGCACCCGATGAGTAAAATATGCCCAAGTATCCTAAAAAGCCATATAAAATATTTGATCTTGAAGAGTAGGCACTAGTAGGCATTCAGTCAGTCATTCCAATTGTATTTTGTAATTATCGTGGACAATTACTTTGGACCAAAAGTGTTTAAATGTGTTTGCAACACACTGATACCTAAACTGGCTATTATCTCTGGAAAAGCTGAAACATTATGCAAGTATGTAACTAATTTCTTTCTTAAATAAATAAATTTTGAAGTTGCCTGGCAAGGCAAGTGTACTAATAACACAAGAACATTCGCCAGTAGCGTAACGTTTAAGAAAAAAAATCGAGAAAAAAAATTAAGTTGATGTACTTAACTCAAATTTCACATTTAAATTATTTTTTATTTTGGAAGAACTTTTCCTTAGAAGATATTGCTGTATCTATAAGTTAAGGTACTTTATCCTTGACGCGATTCCGGGAAATGACATTTGCTCCCGCACTAGTAGTAGTAGTAGTAGTAAGGGTGGGGGTCGAAGCCCGGTAAGTAGGCCTATAAGTCCCTTTTCACCATCCCGCACTAAAAACCGTACTTAAAATCTGAAATACGCATTTATTGTTTTAGGCCAAGCACCAACTTTTATCAGGAATAAAATTTTCTGAGAAACCAATAATAAAGAAGTTTCCCATATGTTGCATATTTTTTTGAACACACTGTATTAATTCTCTCTTGTAGATTCATCATGACAACTGGTCAAATTCGCATCGCAAATCTGGTCCTCAGCTTGCTGCCAGTATTTCTAATTTCCCATAAGAACTTTAAACACGGTTCTGGTCATATCATCGACTGTTAAAGATAACATCCCTCCTTCTTTTCCACAGCCCCAAGGAAAAAACGCAGACTATCTCAAACCAAACTCGATGGCAAGGCAAGAAAATTTCAGCTAATATATAATTCGAGAATAACAATAGCAGGCAAAACATCCGAGATCTCGCTCCCCCCATGTCTGAAATCATCCTCGTCCGCTAACTATTGAAAATGAGGTCAAGGCATCATTAAATTATCGGCAAACAAAAAAGCCCAGGCCTTGACAGCTTTTCGCATCTTGCTCTCAAAAATCTGTACTGAAGCATTATTGCAAGTCTAATATTCCCAGAAGACTGGCAAAATGTTGGTTATATTGATCTACCAAGTTGCAGATAAAACTTTTATTAAGCGATTTGAAGATCATAATTAAGTAGCCCAAATGAGCACAAAAGTTTTAACCGAATTAATACCGTTACCTAATAGAAATAGCCACTCGACACGCAACCCAAAGCGTCGAAGGAGGTGCTTCACGACTGAAAAGGGGGAATTTTTGTTGCCTCAGGGAATTTTGAAAAATGGACATTAAACATGCAATCAAATGTAATATGTACATATAATACCTTTATACGTTGACAAAAATGCTCTGACATGTAACCCCACATTCTGAGTAAATTTGTACATACCATTTTCGATTTTTGCAGCAGCCTTCTTAATAAAGCCGTTTATCGGTAACGCAGCTGAAGAAAGCATGTTCCAATCGAAGCTGGTGGGCTCTTTAGTTCCCCTGGGACAGTCTGGTACTACATGTAGTGCCTTCGAATCTAGCTCAGACGCCCGTGTTTTGTAATATGCGGCAGTTTTCTGTCTCTAAAAAAAGTAACGTTAATTTTAATTCTGATATCCACTTACAATTTACTATATAAGACAGATAGATAGAACGACTCAAAAACATTTGAACCAAAGCTTTCTGTCAGCGATTTATAGATGAATACCTGCGGCCTATGCCAACTGATAAAACCGCAAAAGGACAAGCTGTAGACTCCAATAATTCTGTTGTAATGTAACAATAATGCTTATTGTCAAAAAATTTCACAATTTGTAGACAAAGCTAAGGCTAGAGTACAAAACATATAAAAACACAAATAGAAACATACAATGAAAAAAAAAAAGAATAACCAAATTATACAAAACCTTATACAATTGTGCAATTTTTACGTGGTCAAAATTTCCTGAAATATTATATAAAATATTAAATATCAAAATATTAGCCATTTAAACATCAAATACTAAACACTAAACATTAAATCAGTGAGTAAGATGCTCAAAATGAAGCATTAATAAAAAAGTTGTTTAGTGCGTATAAGGCTCTCTCCAGTCCAGTAAGTATGTTCTCAAAGCTCTGCGAAATGCGGGAAAAGATGTTATTGACATCATTTCAAATGGATGATAATTGTGCATTTTTTTACATTGTACAGTATATAGCTTTTAACTAACTCTGAGCGTGGGGTTGGCAGATAAAGATCATGCTCCGTATTCCTAAGTAGATAGTTGTGAGATGGCTTTTCTGGAATAGCAGATATGTGCTTGCGGATTCAAATATGAATAAGGAAGGAAGAGTTAATATTTTAAATCTTTTAAAGAAATCCTGGTAGTGAGTTTTACTGTTTGGTCTCAATGAGTAACAAGCAGCCCTCTTTTGCAGTTTGAAAATACGCTAAAATTGAGTCGCACAACACATGCCCGAGAATGGAAGGGCGCATCGGAGGTGCGACTCAAAAGGGGCAAAACAGACTGTTCTAGCAGTTGACAAGTTAAGCTCCCCGGAAACCGTTCTTAGCGCAAAACAGACAGAACTTAATTTTTTTTTGATAAGGCATCGATGTGCAAGTTCCACTTTAAAAGCCCCAAGAATTTCACTGAATCAACGTCAAGAGTGGTGTTATTAAGTACAAAACATAGCAACGCACTTTTATATGTCAAAACTCTAGTTTTAGAAACGTTGAGGCACAGGGGATTAGAATCGCACCATGATTTAATGGTGATTAAGTCACTAGATACAGTCCTGTGAAGCGCCGTAATATCCGGATTGCTCCGTGGGAAACTAGTATCGTCCGAAAAGAGACAGACTTTACCGCTAATGTCCAGATAAGCAATGTCGTTGATAAACAGCAGAAACAAAATAGGGCCTAGTACTGAACCCTGGGGTACTGCATAATCTATTGGCTTACAAGAAGACAATAGACATCAACGTATCAACCTTCACAAGCTGACTTCTCCATTCGAGAGGCACTCCTCTGAATCCGTGGTACTGCAATTTGTTAATTAAGATATTATGATTTACACAATCGAAAGCTTTAGAGCAATCATAGAAAATTGTTGTTGTACAGTGATGGTTGTTCAGGTTGCAGTATACATAATTAAAGAGGGAAAACATACCATCATTTGTGCATTTGTTATTTAAAAACCCAAATTGATGGGAGAAAGTATTTTATATTTAGGGAGAAAATATAGTATTTTTTTAACCAATCTTTCAATGATCTTTGATAATATGGGAAGGAGTGCAATTGGGCGATAGTTCGAAGCTTGGTCTTTATCTCCTCCTTTATGCAAAGGAATAATAATTGCCGTAGGACAGTTTGGAAAACCCCCATTTTGAAATGGCTTGTTAATTAAAGTAGTAAGATGGTTTAATGTGCATTCCGGCAGGTTTGAGAACATTTTCAGAGTAAGCCCATCAGTCCCAGAAGAGGATTTGTTTTTAATGTACTGCGAAACTCACCTAATGCTACAGGCGTAACGAAGAAACTGTGTAAACCCACATTAGCATTAGATAGATATGAAAGTGGATCATTAGAACGAGTTATGGTGTTCATTAAATCTTTAGCCAAATTTACAAAGTAATTGTTTAGGTTCTCAGGTGAATTAGGGATTGTGCTAGATGAAGAAGTCTTATTCCTTAAGTCACTTAAAATAGTCAAAGTCAAGTCAAGTCAAGAAATGCTTTATTGTACAAAAAGGCCTGAAGGGTCTCATTTACAAAGCTGAACTAAAGATAAATATAACAACAATATCACATTAATCGTAGCAAAACAATAAGTAGGTAGGAACACTCATATGGTAACTAGAATATAAAAAAAATAATAAACTATTAATGAACAATTAGACACTTAATTTTGACCCAATGGTAAAGTACCAAATACGGGGCAACAAGTGCTTTGCAGAAAGACTCTCAAAATGTTATTCCAAAATCAGTGAGAGAAAAAAAAAACAAATTAAAAGTACTTGGCCGCGGCCTAGACACAATTAATACATGAGCCAAGATATAGACAGATACAATGTGCACAAGTACCAATAAATGACTGATAAGCAATCAAGTTAGAGCATATCCATATAAAACTCCTCCAGAAAGTAATAAGTCTTCAAAAGCAGAAGCTGTTTCACCCGTCTAGCCAAAGAGGTCAGTATTGATCAGACACTTGACTTTAAGAGGCAGGCAGTTATACATTTTTATCCCCACATATATTATAGAATTCTTTGTCAATGCACTTCTTGGAATGCACAAACTCAAATTGTTGCTGTTGAACCTAGTTATCCTGGCGTCATTATCGTTAATAAAAACTTTATATTTTTTGTGGACCATGCCCACCGTCAATAAAATAAAAATACAAGTCAATGTAAGAAATCCCTCGCGGATAAACAGCGGCCGGCAGTGCTCCCTAGAGCCGACTCCACACAAAAGCCGAACAGCCCGTTTTTGCCAAGTAAAGACTGAATTTATAAGTCGATCATTGGTAAACCCCAGAATGGAACGCCGTATCTGAGATGTGACTCCACAAGTGCAAAGTATACATCCCTTGCAATGTCACGGCCCAATTCATCACGAACCATCCTTAACGCATAACATGCTGAGGCTAGCTTTTCCCCAACTTATAGATATGTTCTTCAAATTTCAGTTTAGAGTCTATAAATAAAATCAAAAACATGGAACATTCTTTATTAATAAGTGGTTCATCGTTTAGATTTATGTTTGTGACCGCACACTTAAAGGAGATTATGTTTGTTTTGGAGACATTAAAAGTTAGTTTATTGCAGTGCACCACTGCTTTAGTTTGAGAATATCTCGACCAATCGTTTCTTCCAAGGTCACTTTATCTGTTCCTAGCCACATGATGGTGATGGTAGTGTCATCAACGAATAATGTAATTACTCCATGCTCGATGTTCTGTGTGGAAGATGTACCACTGTGGCCCTTGACATTCTGTTTTCTGTTTGTCAAGTAAGACTGAAGCCAGCTCAAAGTGTTACCCCTAAATCCATAATGAGACATTTTGTCGAGCAATATATTACGGTCCACACAATCGAAGGCTTTGGAGAAATCGCAAAAGACCGCTACCGCAATCTCTCTCTCATCCAGTCCAAGATACAGTCTTTGAAGGAAGTTGAATATTGCATCACTAGTGCTGCTCTTGTCTTGAAACCCAAACTGGTTAACATTCAGCAATTTGTGTCTCTGAAGAAAAGACACCATCCTAGACTTAACAAATAATCCACTATCTTAGAGAGCGTTGGCAGCAATGATATAGGGCGATAACATGATGAATCATCATTGCTACAACCCTTAAAAACAGGCCTCACCAGAGCGGTCTTCAAACTATCGGGGAAAGTACCCGTGTATCAAACGATAAATCTATAAACCTAGCAAGCACCCTCAGCACACAGTCAGGCAAATTTCTAAATATCCTTAATGAAATATTATCAATTCCTGATGAATTTTTGTCATTTATTTGTTTAAATAAAATCTTTATTTCATTACCATTTGTGGGATAAAGGCAAAAAGAATCTGGAACAGAAATATGCTCCAGATAGCTCATAGGATCCACATCTGATGACACCCCAGACATTAACCTCTCCGCTACCGAGCAATAGAAACTATTAAATTAATTGGGATCCAACTCAGCCTCAATAGGAGTTTTTTCACTACCCCATAAATTGTTAACAATCTTCCAAATTTCATTACTTTTAATTTTTGCATTATGAATTCTGTTAGCGTAACATATTTTTTTAGCGTTTTTTATCACCCTTCTGTACACTATTTTATATTTATTATAATAGGTTTTCAGAAACTCAGTAGGAAAGTACTTCTTAAGAGTGTGCAACGTTCTTAGGTTCTTAGACGAAGTTTTTATTCCCTTTGTAAACCAAGGCTTCTTGCTTTTTTGTTTTATTATTTTTAATGGGAAATTTTTGTTGAACAATTCAGCAATTTTATTGTTAAAAATATCAAGTGTGTCCGAAAATTTCTCCATTGCACTCCAATCTATTCTTTGACATTTTGTTCTAAATTTATTAAAACTGGACCTGTTATAAATTCGTCCCCTTCTAATCTTTTTAGTTTTTTGTTTTTAGACTGTAAGGTTAAATAGGCCAAAATAGCCTCATGATCCGATAAGCCCGAAGGTATAATCCTCGCCTCACAAAGCTGCTTATCCCAGAAGTTTACACATAAATAATCAATTAAAGTACTTGAATTTCCAGTAATACGAGTAGGATCCATAATCAACATTTTAAAGTTTAAAGAAAGACTGAAGCAAATCAATCAAATGTTTTGTCTGTATTGAGGTCTGTATTGAGTAACTATCTAAGTAATTTATATTAAGATCGCCTGCCAACAGAACGTCTGTATTAGGTAAGAGTGAGAGCAATATTTCCAACCTATCCAGGAATTCATCAATTCTTCTCCCAGGAGGTCTGTAAATACACACAGCTGAAAACACAAACTCGCCTTCAACCAGCAATCCATCAAACTTACTTACATGCATACAGTTGATACATTCACATAAATCGTCACGAATGAATATTGCTGTGCCCCCTCCCATGAGATTAGCTCTGCAATAGGAGGACAACATTAAATAATTTGGAATCTTCAATGGTTTGTCTCTTCTTAACCAGTGCTCTGTCACAAACAAAAACCCTGGATTATCATAACACTCCAAGAATACTGTCAATTGATCCACTTTACCACGAATCGAGCAAATATTCAAAAGCAAAAAGATAGTGTACCTACGGAATCAAGACTGACAGGGGGGCCTGTTTGTCTAAAAAATTTGACTCACATTGGTTCGTCGAAAGATCAGTCTGGCCCTCTAGCAGGACAGGGCCAGGAGGGAACCCACAATTGTTAGTTTTGACCTGTAATAAAGTCCTAAATCTATCAGGTACAAGGAAGCTTATAATATTTTTATACAAAATATTTGCTAGTAAACGCCTGCCTCTGGAATTCAAATAAATACTGTCCCCAAAATAGCAACCCTGGTTAAATTCATTTTGTAAATTAAGAAACTTAACATTATTTGAGTAAAATGCTAAATTTGAGGCACAATTAAAAATCTTATTATTTACATGATAAAATCTATAAGCATTCTTACAATTTATATTAACAGGTATACTACACAAAGGTAAATTAGTAAAGAAACATTTGTTTGTCAATAATGATATATTTTTTACTGAAATATCATCATTATTCACTCCGGCCAGCATTATTACAAAATCTGACATTGTTAACTCATTAGTAAGACAATTAATACTATATGCTACTTCACTAAATCTGGCAAAAGGTTTACATATAATCTGAACATAAAAATCATCACTAAAAAATCCTTCAGATAGGTATATATATACGTTTACCCTATTCATCAGTTAAGAACACCACCCTTTTAATTTTTGGTCCAGTCACTTTAATACCGCCGTAAATAGCCTCGGCATTAGTATTCCATATTTCCTCCGCAATCAAATTGTCTGAATCAGTCTGCACTGTCCTGAATGCATCTTGGCATATTTCATCCGCAGGTGACCCAAAAAAAGCTGGAACATGGTCCCTCGTCTCTTCCATTGTCTCTGCAACAGCTACAGAAGCTTCATTGGCTTGAGCTGTTCTCAAGGTATCCTTCAGAGCAAAAAAATTATTTCTTAGTTTTTTTTTAAATCAAGCATATGCATTGTACTCTTCCGTTAAAGTCTCTATGGTTGTTTTCATGTCTCCAGTATTTCTTTTTAGATTTGCAAGCTCATCATCGCACCCTATACTTTCTTCAAACAACTGCTTCTCTTCTTGTAGTTATCTACATTTCTCCAGCAGCGATCGATAAAATTTCTTTATTAGACCATGATTCTTTAGCAACGTTACCGGATTTAGCCAGCCTCTTATTATAATAAACGTCCTTGGCAGCTTTTATAGTCTTATGATAGACTTTTCTGTAAAGTTTCACGTAATCATGGAAGAAGACGCTGTCCGAGTACATTTTTAAGTGAGATAATGAATGCATGTTCTTTGCAGATGTGCGTAAGCCTTTAGTTGACCAGGGTTTATGCTGTTTAATTTTGATAGGCCTAAGAGGAAAGGATTTGAACGTGAGAGCAGATAAATTTTTTATAAATCTAGAAAATTCGGTATCGACATCATCAGAGAGGACAACCCAGTCAGTTGTTAGAAATAGGTGCTTGAAATTTAGAAAATTTTTGTCAGAAAAAAAAAACAGCATAATTTGCGCGAAGCATTTTTGCATTTGGATTTTACCGATAAATCTGTTAATACTGCCTCATGATGAGAGAAACCCGAGTTAAAAACAGCACAGTCAATGAACTCTGGATCAAAAGATGACACGACATAGTCGATAGTACTAGAACTAGTTTTAGTTATTCTAGTTGGTGAGTTAATATGCATGATTATACCAAAAGAGTCGAAAATGGACCGAAGAGATTCTTGAGCAGCATACACACTTGAAAAGTCAATATTAAGGTCGCCACACAAAATTAATTTGCTTTTTAAAGGCAGGGACTCAAGCAAGCTCAGTAATCTTTGACTGAATATGTGCATGTCAGCGACAGGTGTTCTGTAAATACAAACAAGATAGAGGTCATAAGCATTATGATGAGACGATGGAAAATTCAAACACTTTCTCAGGCAATAAATTATCAAACTTAGTTACTGCCGAAAAGTCGTTGTTAGTAGACATTATTATAGTACCTTTATCAGATAAATTACTTCTACTAAATCTAGTTACTGTAGTATAATTTTTGACAAATACAGGCTCATCAACATTTAACCAATGTTCAGTTATGGCAATGATTTCTGGAAATTTAAGCTCTTCTAATAAAAGAAATGATTCATCTGTTATGTGTCATAAGGACTGAATATTAATAAGAAAAACACTAAGCTTGCCATCATCCAATTTTTCAGAGCCAGTAGAAAAATAATTGCTATGACTTTCCCTAACGTTCTGAAGGTGTTGAAGTCTCTCCGATGAAAAGGAAGACCTGAAGGCAGAGAGATCCGCTTCAACCTCCGCTGAACCAACACCGTCGGCGTTATCGTTATCCACTTCAGTGTGGTGGTCTCGGACATAGCACCTCTCACCTTCATCAAGACGTCTCAAAGTAAAAAGGTTAGAGTTGATAGTTGATAATTGTAGTTCGAGTCTGGCGGTGTGAAAAAAATAATAATATCACCTCCATCTTCAGGTTATGCGTCTTTCTGCTGAGGTATGTGTGAAGATTTCTGGTTTTCCCAATTATCCCTACCAGCAGCGACTTGAGCTACTTCATGTAGATGTTCCGGCAGTCTGTTAGATAACGTCAACCCACCGAGTAACAACCTTCATCGAGGCCTTTGGTCTTCCACGTTTCCTGCAACCATGCACCAGATCTTCTAGTAATTCATTACTCTACCAGCTACATATCTAAAGATTTCGAATGTCTGCGCTGGAGACACATAGTTGATAGTCTCGCCTGGATATTCAATTCTTGGAAAATAGCCGTATCAGTTCAAGATCACCATGCTTAGGGCGTAGACAAGGATAAGTTTTATTTGCTGCTCTCATTCTCCATCCTATTCTTATGTAGCCAACCATTTCATATTTTAAATACAATTAATATTCAGGGTCGCAATAGCCATAATTAGTTGGCGCACCATATTCAAACTCTTCAAAGAACGCTACATCCGCTAAGATCATGAACAGGTGTGAGGTGTTTAATATGAAGCCCGGTTATTGACTGCTTTATCTTTTATTTGGAGAAATGCGCGGAGTTCGCTTGTATTGACTGCTATTATTGTTGTGTCATGACACCTGCCAGCCTCAGAATTAATACTTTTCTACCTCATTCCACCCTTCTCTGTTTTGAATAATCCAGATATCCAGTTTTCAACTTTAAGTGCACTTTTGCCTCCAATCTATAGATTTCTTACCTGGTAGATAACATGTTTTGAAACTGCCATATGGAGTAATGCTGATAGTTGAAATCCCATAAAATTATGTATAATGTAACATCGATAGTAGAAAGCGAAGCAAATAAACAGCATATTTTGATATCTGATAGTTCAGGTCTTCTATTGCTAGCAAACCGATCAAAAGCTTTTTCTGCGCCGAAGAAAACACTATATACAAGCAGAATATTTCAACTTACATTATCAAGAGCAGACTCATCAGCCCCATTTTCAATTAAATAGTTAAACATCTTGTGATCATCCTTTAATAAGGCCGCATAATGCAAAGGCGTTCTTCCTTCATTGTCTACTGCACCGACACTACTTGGAACTTCGTCTATTATATACTTGGCGATTTCGTCTTTTCCCAATCCGACAGCCTAAAAAAGGGAAAATTCAGAAACAGTTAATAAGAAGTAAATATACATTTGGAATGTTAGTCAGGAGGCTAATGCATTGGCATGCCGGTGTCAGCTCAACACTCTGACTAAGGCAATACTATAACATATAAAAGGATAAAGGTAAACTATTCAAAATGCCTAGATGATGCCTGAGTATTGCTAAACATGTACCGATTGGGAAATTTTAAATTAAAATAGAATGCTCCTCAAATTTTGTTAATCTCATATAAAAATGGTACCTTGTGAAGTGGTGTTAATCCATTGGCATCCTTTGCAGTCAACACAGCTATGGGAACCGGAGGAGATATTCGATTTTTTAAACTGTCTAGATCGCCATTCTGGACATCGCAATTAACATCTTTAATCAGACCCTGAAAAAAATAGTTAAAAATATATTTCACCCAATAATCAGTTATACAAAGAGTTAGAGAGGGAACTCAGCCAGCATCAAGGATGAGTAAGAGCGCCCTATCGTTTCGGAATATGAGGCCCCACCGGAGGGCACCTCCGGCGAGAAATATTCGATCAGGGACCTCTCATTTATACTGCTCGAATTAAAATATGTAGAAAGGACACAAGTTAGTCGAAATAGGAGCAGCAAATAGGGGGCCACATTGGAGCCGCTTTTTTACCACTCTAGGGTAACCAAAATTAACCCAAACAAACCAATACTAACCCAAACTGGAAGAACGTCTAAGTCAAATGCCAAAATTCAAAGCCAATGGTAAAAAATATCACTCAACAAAGTGGAGTTACGTCCAAAGTATGGTTCTTTAAAATGTTTGTAGCCAATAGCATCCCGCATTGCGCGTACGTCAGTAATCAGTAAAAATGTATTAAGTGATAGATAAACTATTAACAAATCGATTGATTTATTACACCCTAGTTCAGATCGCCCATCTAAATTTTGCATGATAGTTGCTCTTGATATACGGTAGATACACATCGCATGCCTGTGATAGTTCTCACTATGAAATATGAATGCGATCCTTGACATTTCAACCCTTTTCTATCCACTATATAATTCACCGGCTTTTTCTGGAAATTTGATCCTTTAATAAGGGGTTTTTACGTGGATTCCATATAATTTAAGATTGAACATGATTGCCTATTTTAATTTTCAATTAATTGTAACAATAACGTTCAATATGATTAGAGCACTGAAAAATCATTCATATTAAGAGAGGCTGCATTTTTAAGTTGAAGTTCTGGTTCCTAATCATTTTTATTCATTTATAAACCTTAAGTTTTTTCAGCCAACTAGACATAGTTCAAAGGTTAACCTACGAAAAATGCGGTCGAATTAGGGCCATTATGTTATTAGATATTAGGTCATACGAAATCGAAATGTATCTGTAAATGGCTTAGGTTGTTGATACTGTGATTAATAAATAAATAAATACATAAATTTAATTTGGCCCTTAACCCCTTTGACCATCTTCTCCGATGAATCCTGATTTCCATATCAGCGCGTGAAGTACCCAGAATTGTTGCTGTTTAGTGTGTCATTAATAGAAACATTATAGGCCATTTTCATGCAACTTTAACCGGATATAGAATATTTCAGGTACGTTTAATCAGCCTTAATGCTTGTGAGTATTATTGAGATCGACCACGTTCAAGACAGAACAGCAGTGAAACTCTCAAAAATAATGTTACAAAATGTTACCAATTTCAATACAAAAAGGGCTCAAATATGACTGGAAGGTGGTGGGCAAATGCATTACTTTTTGTATAAAATTTGCTTTAATACGACGACTTAAGAAGTAGAATATATATGACGATATTTTTTTATCTGAGCAGCTGAATCTGAAGTAATATCAGTGTTGTTGATTCAGGAAATCCTATTTTTTATTGTCTTTAATGTGAATGAACTATTTATAAGCAGAGGCTTCTGAATAAATAAAAAGAAAAGCAACAAAAACTAATCCTTTCTTGTTCCGTTTTAGAGCCATCAAATAGAGAGGTTTCTATTGAATCAAATGAGGTCACACTTTGGAAACATAAATCAAATAATGGCCAAATCAAAATGGGTTAATTTAAGTTTATTGTATAGAAATATTGATTTGGCAAAAAACCTTAAATATTGACTTTGTCGAGCAATCAGTATGGTATTAGTAAATAATAAATCAAACTTGTATGCTTTTTTATGTATTTTAGATGCCATTAGTTATCAGCATTACGAAGCACTCTTTTATGCAAAAACCTCCCTAAAGAACATACGAATTGCACACAAAAATGTTAGTACAAATGGATGCTATGTGGTGCTAAAAAATATGAATATTAATTTGGAAAAATGTCAATGTTTTGAAACGAAGGCTATCTATTTTTCTAATGTTATCTCATTCAGCATTAATAATAAAGGTAACTTTGCATAAGATTACCTGTTTCGAGAATTCACTGTTTTCGGAGTTCTGGCAATTTAACATCTATTTTGCATATATTTTGCAACGTAACTGTCAAACATTTGTTGGAAATATAGCATTACTTATTATACTTTCAGGTGCCAGTGCATGAAATAATTCACTGCGTATGTATATGTATGTAACAATTATTGTTTTACTTTATAATTTGAGTCAGAATGAAATAATAAACTCGTTAGTAGTAGTAGTAGTAGTAAGGGTGGGGGGCCGAAGCCCGGTAAGTAGGCCTGTAAGTCCCTTTTCACCATCCCCGATCCGCCCTCCCCTACCTGGCTACTTCCAACACCCGGCCCGCACTGAAACGGCCCGTCACCTTGATAAAGGTGAGGACGTCCTCCCAGTCCAGATCCTTTAGATCTTCCCGAGCAAGTGTTGGTGCTCCCAGTATCTTCCTCCTTAGGCGACTCCACCTATCACAAATTCCTATATAGTGGTATGAGGACTCCTCCCCTGTCCCGCAGTTCAGGCAGAGTGGGCTGTCCCTCACGCCGATAAGGTGCAGATGTCTGTTTAGGCTTCCATGCCCAGTCAGAATACCTACCAAGTTCCTGATGTCCTCTCGGCTCTTTTTTTAGCAGTCGCCTTGCTCTGGATCCGTCAGGATTTGGAATCATTTCCTTGGCTTGTCTGCATCCTTCTTTTCCTCTCCAATTGTGCTTTGTCTTATTCCAGGCCCAGTTATTTAGTTCCTGAGAGATTTGCCTTTTACTTAAGCCCAGACCAGGTTCTGGACCGACGAGGTGGCTCGTTGAGCCTTGTCTTGCCAATTCATCGGCCCGTTCGTTGCCCTCGATGCCACTGTGCCCTGGAACCCATCTGAGTCTTACTTCCTTGTGCACAGCCAATCTGTCTAGGGCGTCTCTACATTCCTGAACTAGCTTACAGCTTACCCTGGGTTTTTGGATCACCCTACACCTTCTGTTACTTCCGCCTTGGTTGCTACTTCCAAAATAGCAAACACCTCCGCCTGGAAAACAGTGGCATATCTCCCCAGCGAAGTGCTTTCTCCTGATTTAGTGTTGTCTAGGTATACACCGGCTCCGGATGACTGTGTATTAGCCATCCATGAGCCATCAGTGTACCATGCGTGTGCGCCGCTCGGCGTACATACCTGGCCTGACAGCCACTCTTCCCTTGATGGAAATTCCACTTGGAAATTCCTTCTCAGTCTTAATCTGCCATCTGGAATATTGCCTTTGGTCGCAATGATGGGTAGATCCCTACTCATTTTGGCGGCAATAGTCGTATGGCCTTTCCCTGTGTAGTCCGTTCGCCATAGGCCACTGTCGATCATCCTTTTGTGAGCCGCCATTGCCTCTCTCTCAATCCAGATCGGGAGGTCCGGCAGCCCCAGGATGATGTTCAGTGCTGCTCCGGTAATACTCAAACAAGCCAGCCTTTGCAGTCTGGCCAGTTTCTGGGCATTAGTGGCTCTGGCCACCGCTGGCCACCAGACCACGGATCCGTAGGAAATCCTCGGTCTTATCACAGCAGTGTACAGCCACTGGAGGATGTAAGGTTTTAAACCCCACTTCCTACCTACCGTTCTCCTTAGTTGCCACATAATCGCGGTTGTCTTATTCACCACCTGTTCAACGTGTGCCTTCCACGTCAATTTACTGTCTAAAATAACTCCCAAATATTTGACTTGTTGACTTAGGCTCAGTCTCGTCTGGTAGAGTATGGGATGTATAAACCTGTTAGATTTCGTTTCCTTGTGAAGAGAATGAGTTCGGTCTTCCCTGGGTTTACTGAGAGACTATTCTCCTCACACCAACCTTGAACTATCCGACACGCCACCTGCATACGCTCGCAGACCGTTTTCACGAACTTGCCCGTGATCATTACTAGCCCGTCGTCAGCATATGCTTGTGCGTAGAATCCCTCAAGATTTAACCTTCTCAGGAGGCTGTCCATCACCAGGCACCACAAATGTGGCGAGAGGCAGCTGCCTTGTGGGCAACCCTCTCTTACCCCGGCCTCGACGCGAACTTCTCCCAGCGTGGCGCTGATCTTTCGGTCTTCCAGTGCCGTTTTTACCCACTTGACCAAATGAACTGGTGTTCTCTTGGCCTGGAGGGCTTGACAGATAGTTTTCGTTTTTGCCTTATCGAAAGCTCCTTCTATGTCAAAGAAGAGCGCTAGCGCCATTTCTGTGTTTTCTATTGCCTTTTCAGCCCTTCTAACTACAGAATGGAGAGCCGTTTCAGTCGACTTCTCCCTTCTGTAGGCGTGCTGATTATCATGTAGAGGAGAATCAGTTAAGATCTCTTCCATGATGAACCTGTCAATCATACAGAATGGAGAGCCGTTTCAGTCGACTTCCCCCTTCTGTAGGCGTGCTGATTATCATGTAGAGGAGAATCAGTTAAAATGTCTTCATTAAAAATGAAGTTAGACTTATAGGCCTAAAGGACTTGGGATGGGAATAGTCTCTCTTCCCTGCCTTGGGGATGAAGACGACATCCGCTGCTCTCCAAGCTTGTGGAACGTACCCTAGTGCTATGCTGGCCTCGAATACTCTCTTTAAGTAAGGGAGTAACGTGTCAAGGCCCGCCTGCAGCATCATGGGTATAATTCCATCCGGCCCTCCTGCCTTATATGGACTGAACTCCCCCACTGCCCAAGTTATGGATTCCTCAGTCACCACACTGCGGGCAAGGTTCCAGTCCATCTCTGGCTCTGGTTCCTCGTCCCAGTTGGTAGTCTGTACCTCTCCGGGGAAGTGGGTTTTTAGAAGAGGCTCTATCGCTTCCTCTCTGTTCGCCGTCCATTGTTCGCCTGTTTTCAGAGAGCCAATCTCTTTTTGTCTTTCCGAGCCCAGCAGCTTAAGCAGACGCGCTGAGTATGAGAGAGACTCCATCTCTTCACAGAATTTCCTCCAGCTGTCTCTTTTGCTGCGTCGGACCTCGATTTTAAATTTCCTTCTGGCTTCCAGATACACATCCCAGAGCTCCTGCCGCCCTTCCCTGAAAGCGTGGCGGTGTGATCTTCTCACGTCTTTTTTAAGACTCGTTAACTTCAAAACAAAATTTTGGACCTGACAATTTTTTATCAGTTTAATTTAGAAACGTTTTATGGCGGTTACCATAGTAACGTTCTATTAGAAGTATCGCCAACATAAACTCCTCAAAAAGAAAATTATTCAAATTACTACTATAAACTGCTTCTACATTAGTTTTTAATAAACAAATAAATAAATAAATAATACATTAGAGGACTTGCCATTTTACAGTTTGTATTGCAGATTCAAGGCCTATTCATAACACTTGTTCTACAAAACCAATGCTATTTCGGGACAATTAATTTTAATATTGAAGTTGTTATGGAAGATCTTAGGTCATTCATAAGCTGCTAGTAATCCATATTTTTTTTCGTTAAATCTAGTTTAATAGACAATAATAGACAATAAAACCTAGCTCGAATTATTAAATATTAAAATCATGACACATGATATCTCCAATTTAAAATGTTAAAGCCTAATGATAATTATTACAAAAACCTAATGATAGTTATTACATAAATCAGAAGTTATTTAAACAATCAAAATTTACAGTTATTTAAAAAGACATATCATAACATATTAAAATCAGAATTTAAATATCGCTCATATGAGTAAAAAGCATTTTTTATTAAGTATTGTTTTATTTTTTGTTTATACTGTGTAATTGGTAAATACTTGGTATTATCAGGCAACACATTAAACAAATTTATAACCCAAACTAACAATATAATATTCTTTGGCTCAGTGCGGGTATTGTGAGAGTGAATATCGTCATGAGTCCGATATAGATCCATATTCTGTCTTACATACTGCAAGCATTCGAGAATATACATACAGGGCACAGCCAGCAAACTCATACCCACGTACATCTCTTTACAATCATCCCTATATCCTAAACCTGTCATTATTCTCACTGCTTTTCTTTGTATGCTAAATGTTCGGTGTATTTGAGGTGTGAGTGAAAGATTGCAAAATATGCTGTTCTCAACACATCCCTTGAAACACAACCTCTCAAACTCCTAAGCACATAAAGACTTTTAGAGAGCCTTACCAAGAGAGAATCGACGTGATTTCGCCATTGTAGTTTGAAGTCGAGAACCACCCCCAGAAATAGTACTTCCTGATGGAGTACATTTTCGGGAAATTCCCTTAAAGTAAAAAGCACACGAATTATCTTATCTGCATTTAATAGCAGTCGATTGGAGCAAAACCAATGCTCAGCTCTCTCCTGTGCCGCCATAGACTCCCTCAGTGATTCTTTGTAGCTCCTAGCAGAGTACAGGATTGTTATGTCATCAGCAAAGAGTGTATATTTTGCTACGGTCTCATTATATGGCAGATCATTTATATATATGAGAATAAAATTGGACCAATAACAGAGCCCTGCGGAACTCCAATATTTATTTCACCCTTTGCCGATGTCACACCAGCCCAGCTCACCACCTGTTGTCGACCTTGAAGATATGAATCGATAAGTGTAATGCTGCTTGCACTGAAATTATAAAACTCCAGTTTTCTCAGAAGAATACCATGGCCGACACAGTCAAAAGCCTTGCTCAAATCACAAAACAAAACTGAACTATATTCCCTGCCTTGAAATCCCTCCATTATATCTGATACCAAGTTGATAATGCTCAGAACTGTGCTTTTATTTTTTCTGAAGCCAAATTGAAATCGAGAGAAAAGAGAACTTGACTCAAAAAATTGTATTATTTTAATGGTCATACATTTCTCAAAGATTTTAGATATAATAGGCAAAAGTGATAAGGGCCTATAATTTTCTGGCAGGGTAGGATCGCCCTTTTTAAAAATTGGATTAACAACGGCTATTTTCAATTTAGTTGGAAAAACATTTTGCTTAAAGCAAAGATTTATTAATTTTGTTAGTGGTATTATTAGTTGGTTTTTTACACTTTTTATTATTTTAACATTAAACCCATAGAGATCACGACTCTGCTTATTTTTCAGGCTATCAACTATGTCTCTCATATCATTGAATGCGACTTCAGTGAAGGAGAAAGATGTTTTAGGTTGCGAGATATTTTTTTAGAAAGTCAAGCGGGTCTTGGACTTCTTGGACTGAGGGATAACCTGTACAGGGTGATCCTCTATAATGTCGCCCCCCTATAACTTTTTTATTTTAAGTGTCCCAAAAAAAATAAAAGTATGGTTGTGTAGGTACTGAAAAATCCTTTTTTTCTGCGTATAAAAAATATTGGAAAAATGATCAGTATACAGGGAAAACCAAAAAGTTCATTTTTTTTCAATGGAACACCCTATATATGAATTTATTTTTCGATTCCTTGTAAAATTCTAAGCATATTTTATGTATGATGTTATACCTCTTAAGTTAGTAGTTTCACAGCTATAAACAGTTGAAAATCAGTACTTTGGCTACTTTTCATCTTGGTAGCAAGAAGATCATCAGAGATGGAGTAAAATAAATTTCACATTCCTATCTTAACTTTTCAAGAGCTATCTGACGGTACTAACTGGCAGGCGGTACCATGGGTACCAAATCTGGTACCTCGGTAGGTACCATAAGTTAGCACCATCAGATAGCCCTTAGAAAGTTAAGATAGGAATGTGAAATTCATTTTACTCCATCTCTAATGATCTCCTTGCTACCAAGGTGAAAAGTAGCCAAAGTACCGATTTTCAACTGTTTATGGCTGTGAAACTACTAACTTTAGAGGTATAACATCATACATAAAATATGCTTAGAATTTTACGAGGAATCGAAAAATAAATTCATATATAAGGTGTTCCATTGAAAAAAAAATCACTTTTTGTTTTTCCCTGTATACTGATAATTTTTCCAATATTTTTTATACGCAGAAAAATAGGGGATCACCCTGTACAATATTGTTGGCTATATTGGAAATGAAATTGTTAAACTCACCTGAGGTTATATTTACATTTTTGGGATGAAGGTCTTTTTTACATCTATTACCATTTATTACTTTCCATAATGCTTTTGCTTGGTTAGTCGAAGACTGAATGTAATTATTATTTGCCCTTATTTTACCTGTTCTGATGGCTGCTTTATACAGTTTTTTATAGTTTTAAAATTCTGAGTGATAAAATTATTTTTATAATGATTACTTAGATCCCCCAGAAAACTGAGATGATCTCTCATAATTCACAGATCATCAGTAAACCAGCTAATGAAGTTAAAGTTGTCGGATCTAACAACGTAGGTTTTTTCTGGAAAAGCAGATAAATACGCATTTTCAAGTAATCCCAAAAATGATCAAATGTTCTATCAACGTTACAGTTTTGACTTATAAAATCCCAGGAGGTATTTACTACTATATTAAAAAAATCTATCTAATCCTTGTTGAGTAATGGGTCTGCATGGGTGTGATCTTTCAAACCCTTTCAGAGATTCCAAGATCATGCATTCAACTATCTGACGCTTGTGATCAGTCAGTCCCACACTATACAGATCCATAGCCCGACTCACAAAGATATTATCTAAACCAGTGTCCTGTCGTGTAGGCTTAAATATGGTTTGCCTAAGACCAAAACTTACCATCAAGTTACAAAAATTTACTGTATCAGGTTGTTCTGTATTAAATTTGATATTAAAATCACCCAGAACTATGAGCCTCGCAGTAGGTTCAATCTCTGATAAGAGCCTTTCAACTGTCGTCAGAAAGGTGTCAAAACCAAAGTATCAAAACTTCCCGAGGGTGGGCGGTAAAAAGCCAAAACATATCATTTTAAAGAATTCACATAAACTGAGCAATATTCAATACATTTGCCAATATTTATTGGGGAATCCTTCATTTCTGCAGATATCAGTAGACAGTCCTTAACAAATATTATCGTACCATCACCTGAATATTGGTCCCTGGTAGAATAAACGGCCAACTTAGATCCCTTAAGATGAACATGGTCTATTTTCCAGCCACTGCTCCGTGAAACACAGGATACTAATATTTTTGTCTGCGACAAATGCTTCAACTACATCCAATTTATTTCTCAGGGATCTCACATTCACATGGAGAACGCTTATCCTGTGAACTATGTCATCTTTTGTATTGTTCTTGTTGCCAATTATCACAGGCGCTGTATGTTCAGAAAATGGTTCACAATTATTCCCATAAGCCATAGGGATGAGCACTGTGGATAACAGATAGCCTAAATGAGGAACGATATTTGTCCTTTCTTGTTTTAATTTTCTCACATCCACAGTCCGTTCCCAGGCCATTGTCTTTCAGAATAGCAATTACTTGTTCTGCCTCAACATCTGGAGCAACATCTGGAGCAAAACCGGAGACGAACAGAAAAGCCATCCTTGGAATTGTTTTGAAGGCTCTTGATTCATTATTTGTACCCCTGATAGGTGCCGGTCTCTTCGATTTAGTTTTTATTATGTTTTCACCTTTGTTGTATGCATTTTATTGTTCTTTTCTTCGTTGTTTTGTTGATGTTGCTTAAAGCCCCTCCTTTTTTGTTGTCTTTCCCAAGGAGCATCTTCTTTCAGGATAGCACTGAATGAAGTAATTTTTTCTTTTATTTGGATTACCTCAGTTTCTTAGTCATTTATGTTGCCGTCAGCAACGTTACTTTCTATTTTGTCATTTCCTGGCTCATTTGAACTATACATGTCAGACAACGTGGATACTTTCGAGTTTTCAGGTTTTATTACTTTGTAGAGCCTCTACTTTTTTCTTGTCGAAGGCCTTCTCGGTTAATAATGGCATTTCTAAAGACTTGTTTTCCTTTTCCAAAGATAGCAACAATGGCTTGGGCGACGAAATGTAGGGGATTGTTGGATTAACAGCAGAATGTTGTTTACCCTTTTTTTTGTTAAATTTTTGAAGAAAGGGTTTCATATTTTTCTTTCCAAAGATTTGAATTTTCAGTTAGGAGTTGATTTTTGTCTTCGGCCTCCTTAAGTAGCCTCTTAAGATATGTTATCTCCACAGTTTTGATATCAACTTCGTCACTAACATTGACGTTTGAAGGCTCTAAATCATAAAAAAAACACCTTTCTATCTTGTCGAGCCTGTCTATGTGGACCTTATATATCTCCAATATTCAAGCACATAATGCACCACTGAACCATAAACACTTTTTGTATAATTTCACGAGAATTTTTACAGGATATATCGCGGAGGGCCAGGACCATAAAGATTTTTCTAGGTGAATTGAATGGCTAAAGCGTAATCGCAGATACTCCTCTCGATACTCGATCCTCAATCAACAATTAATTAAATTAATTTTGACATAAATGACCTCTACGGTTTTTAACTATTCAATAGAGGAGGAATTACTCTATAAATTTTGAAATTATCAAGTTGTTATAAGATTTTTGAAGTGAAAACTTCTTTAGGCGAGTTTTGCGTTTTTTTTTTGTTTATGGGGGTTGAATGAGACGGAGCCGTCACGCTCGAATATGTAACGTCACGCATCACGCTCCTTCTACTGGCATGTTCCCGTATAGGTCGAGGGCCGAAATTTTCAGGGGATGTAGCCGGGGTAAAAAGAAGATCCTGGATGAAAACGGGACCCCGAACCCCCTCCGTTTGGCCAGGGGAGGGGGGGAGAAAGAAAAGCTTAAATAATTACTTTCAGGAGAACGGGAAGAGGTACGGGTTTGAAAGTTTTATGGTAGGTGCGTTCCATGGGGTGCCAATTTAGACCATAGTGGGGGACCGGGGCTCTAATTTAATTATTGGTGGAAAAATCGTTCCCGTATAGGTAGAGAGCTGAAATTTTCAGAGGATGTAGCCGGTGTAAAAAGAAGATCCTGGACGAAAAAGGGACTTCGTACCCTCCCCCCCGTTTGGCCACGGGAGGGGGAGAACGAAAAACTTAAATAACTAATTTCGGGAGAATGGGAAGAGGTACGGGTTCGAAAGTTTTATTGTAGGTGCGTTCCATGGGGGGCCACCTTAGACCATACGGGGGGCACTGGGGCTCTAATTTAAGGGGGGATTTTGGAGAAATACCCGTTTTTCGGCCGTATGTATGCAACGAAGGCTCGGATCGAAATTCTGACAAACGATGACCCGGCTTGTTGAAGTTTTCAGTTCTATCGTGTGGTCTTCAGCACACAATTTTTTTGTGTCTTCGACAGGCGCTGAAAAATGAGTTAAAATTTGTAAAAAGCTGTAATATATTTAACAATGTCATATTTCTAAAATGTTCGTTTCCATGGAAAACAGTGACCATTTTTGAATTGGGAAGGTTCGAAAGTATGGGTATCAAATCAGAAAACGTCATTTTCCCGAAAAATAAAAAAAAATTTATAGTCGATAAAAATCGAAAAATTTTCATATGGACGAAAATGTGTTTACTAACTAACTTGATAGCGTAGATGGCGAAAAAATCGTTAGTTTTTCTCCAGTTGATCTGGATTTCCGGGGTTTCACAAAAAAAAATAATAAATTATAACATTTTACTAAACAGGATATACGACTGCGGTGTCTTCCTTCTTCAGGCCTAATTAAGATTCAATTTTAGTATTGAAAATTCTATTGCGATCACTTTTATGGAAACTTAATAAGGATGTCGTGACCTCGACCAGCGCATACGGATAATATTCGATTTCGTGACCTCGACTTAATGAAATTTCGACACTGAATCGGCGCGGTTAACGCTCAGTAAATAAAATATCTTGTTTGTGATAAGACGTAACAGATACTTTGACGACGCTGACGGTGTGTTGTGGGTTATTCTAAATGTTCGAATAATATTGTTAAATAAGGTAAGTTAGTGTTATTTTATACTGTGATTTATATTTAAATTTAGACCGTAAATATTAAAATGCAATATTTTTATTACTTATTAGAAGCTCGATTAGAAGATATAGAAAATATGTCGATTTTATGACATAGTATCTGTAAAAAATGTGAACTTTGACAGTTTCGCTATTAGCAACCGGGAAAAATAAATGTTAAAAATGTCAAAGTTGACAGTTTCGCTATTTCTATGACGTACTTAGTACCTATCTGTCAAAAATGTCAAATTTCAGAGTTTCGGTATTCTTTAACCGCATGAATAAACTTTGAAAAAGATACAGGGTGATTCTCAAAATATGTCGATTTTAGAAAAATATTTTTAACAGAGTATCTGTCAAAAATGTCCAATTTGACAGTTTTGCTATTTATGAACTGATTTAAATGATATTTTATAATTAGTTTAGGGAAAATAAAAGAAAAATAAGTTTTGACATATGTAACCTGTCAAAAATGTAAAATTTGACTGTTTCGTTATTTATGATCCGATTTGAATGAAATTATATAAATTTAAAAAAAATAATTTTATAAAATTATTTAATTGTACTAGCAAAAATTTTTAAAAAATAATTTTTTAACATAGTGTCTGTTTAAAATGTCAAATTTGACAGTTTCGCTATTTTTGAACCGAATTAGATTATAGGGAAAATAAAAGGAAAATATGTTTTTATAATTAGATTAGGGAAAGTAAAAGAAAAATAAGTTTTGACATATGTAGTACCTGTCAAAAATGTTAAATTTGACTGTTTCGTTATTTATGAACCGATTTGAATGACATTCTTTAATTGGACTAGGAAAAATTTTAAAAAAATAGTTTTAAGAAATTATTTAATTGTAACTAGGAAAAATTAAAAAAAAAATTCGGTCATAGTATCTGTTAAAAATGTCAAATTTTACAGTTTCGCCATTTATCAGTTTTAAAATTCTTGTTTACTAGGTTTAAATTTTTTAACATAGTATCTGTTAAAAATGTCAAATTTGACAGTTTAGCTATTTATGAACCGAATTAGATTAGGGAAAATAAAAGGAAATATTTTTTGACAGAGTACCTACCTATCTGTCAAAAATGTCAAATTTGACAATTTCGTTATTTATTAATCGATTTGAATAAACTTTCAGATTAGAATAGGGGAAATGAAAGACAAATATTTTTTGACAAAGTATGGAGTATGTATGTCGCAAATGTGAAATTTAACAGTTTCGTTATTTATGAACAGATTTGAATGAAAGTTTAGAATTAGATTTGGGAAAATAAAAGAAAAATATTTTTTGTGGTAGTATCTGTCAAAAATGTCGAATTTGACAGTTTTGCTATTTATGAACCGATTTGAATGAAATCTTAGAATTAGATTAGGGAAAATAAAAGAAAAATAATTATTAACATAGTCTGTCAAAAATGTCAAATTTTACAGTTTCGATTTTTATCAATGTTTTAAAATTCTTGTTTACTAGGTTTAAATATAATATTTATCTATCAACGAAATTTAGACTGTAAAGATTAAAATGCAATATTTTTATGACCTATTTGAGTACTCGATAAGACGCAACAAACTAAAAAACAATCAAAAATAGCCAATCAACAATAAGCGGTTATTTATTTAAAACAAGCCGCAAAATATGGCTGTTTATTTTTACTGTATGGTATAATGTCATTTAATGTATTAAAAATGTTTTATGAAATGTCTTCTTTTCTAGAGTCAATCCATATAAAGGAGAAAATGATTCCAATGTTATTAATCCCATTGTAAATGATTGACAAACTAGAATAATTAGAATAAATAAAATCCTAAAATCCAATATGGAGGAGAAAATGATAACTGATATCAATCAAAAGGAAGAAACTTTGCTGGTATCACAAAAGACAAAAGAAAAATCAAAAAACACCCGTATGACAAACTCAGAAAAATGTAAAAAGCGTAAAAAACTACAGGCAGATGCTGTACCTACAACTGAATCTTCGTTCGTGAATGGTATTTTGTCACAAGAGAAAAAAGAAAAATAAAAAAATACAAAAATCAAAAGCTGTATACATCAAACGCAGAGAGATGTAATTACAGACAACGCAAGTCGTACTAATTTATTAACAACTATTAATGATACTACTGAAATTAATGACATAGTTATTGTTGAAAATACTCCAGCCAAGAATGCCTTAAATCTTCGACGTTATCGCCAGAAGAAAGCTCAACTACAGGCAAAAGCAAGTTCTAGTACTAATGCTTCAAACAGTGGTGCTGTTTTTCTCCTGAATATTTTATCCAATAATGCTAGTTCAGTTACTTACCCGAAATTAATAGAAAATAAGAATGAATCTCAAGAAACTTCTTCCACTATAATGTCAAACAACACGGAGGAAATAGACGAGGAGTTTCAAGAACATTCTTCCAATATAAAATTAAACAATATGGAAGAAAGAGCAGTAATATTTTTGAGTCATTCACAAAACAAACGTGGTAAGAGCTTTTGGCTTTAGTAATCAATCGCTTATTTATTTGCGGTTTTAATTTAAACTGACTTTAAAAATATTATACACTTTTTTTATGTAACATTATCATTGGGTGTCACTTCGGGTGACATGATCTCAACCCCGCAAAATCGGTAAATATAAATTAATAGTAATTAATTTGTTATATTGTGACAGATGTAAATCATAAGTTTTTTAAATATAAAAATTGTGTCAGGCATTTCTAATACCTAGGATGTTTGCCTAAGGTGTGAGATAAGCGAATTTTTCTTTAGTTATTTGCCCAAGTTAGATGATCTTTGACTATTTTTGCCATTTTACGGCAGTACATTACAATTAACTGAAACAAACCCAAGACCGCGCTTGCTTCAAGCCAAATCTAACCCAAGCTCTACTTTTGGTTAGAATTTTTTCGTTTGCCAACCGGAGCTAACTAAAACTTATCCAAACTAGCCAAGAATTTTTAAAAAGCGCACTTTTTTGATAAATATTAACAAAAATCATCGATCTGTACCGAAAAAATATATAAAGACTTATTTAAAACTGACGATATTTTTACACGACCCCCATTTATATAAACAAATCACAGGCTTGGTTTATATGCAGTCTAAAACTAATACGACTTTTTGTAGACTTACCTAAGCAAGTATTTGACCAAATGCGACACAAAATTGGACTTTTAAAGAATCAAAGACGTCTAGAAATATACAATTATGAAATGGACAAAGACTCAATTCGAAATTTCCAAGAAGCCTCAGAAGAACTGAGGTTCGAAAGTAACTGATTCAAGTTATCTGCAACTATTAATTTCAGTTGGTTGCGAGCCTGACAGTATTTAATTTGATAGCATAATTACATGTCTATTAATCTCAAAATAAGTCGCACAAATAGTAACTGTATTCTGTATGGCTGTGGTGGATTCATAGATTAAATGATGATGAGGAAAAGCATCCTCCAAAATTAGAATTTCAGGGGCTAATCTCGGCCCTTTTTAAAATGTTACAAACCATTTCACTGCAACGAAAAACAAAAAATTTCCTCAGAGCAGTGAGACTAATATTCTCAAACAATCATAAAGTCGCTATTTTTAATCAAACCAGGACGAAAATATTGAGCCCTAAGAAACATAGCTATCAAACAAATGCTCATCTAAGGGTGTTAGGTGTAGACAAACTTATAACTTACCATTATATACGGTACCGCTTCCAAAAACTTTCTCATCTTCGGATTGTTGCTGTGCTCTACCAAGAGCTTTGATCCGTGACCCTCCCACACGACTTGTTGCAAATTGGCCATGTTCCTTTGATGTAGCCATATTCGGATATTTGATTTTTTAAAGTTTAGACCTGAAATGGTAAGGATAACGATAAACAAGACCCATATTTTTACAACCATTTTCCGTTGCCGCATAAATGATTTAAAGCAATCAAGAGGTTATCAAAAAAATTGTAAGCACTAGGCTTTATGTCCATGGTATGCATGAAACTCATATTTTATGCAAGTGTTAAATTTGAATCAGTTCAATAAAAATGTTAGTGCAGAAGGTTTTTTGCAATCTCACTACGAAACTATAGAAAATAATATGACTGCAAAACGGACCTGATGGCGAGCCGCCTTCCTTCATAATTCACCACTACTTTTATGACACATACACACATGAACGACGCTTCGACGGTTATTAATGATGAGTAGCACAAAAATTTCTTCGTGTCTATTTCCATACAAACAAATGGTCATGTGACTGTCATCACATGACCGTAACGTTAATTATTTAGTATTTTTATCGATTAGGGGGGGTTCTTTCCACTTTAACCCCCTTTTGTTGACCGGATATTGATTGACACAGCCCACTTTTACTGCGTAGTAATTTCGAGAATTGGGGCGCTTCATCTATGGATTATTTTTTTTTATTTCAATTATTGCCGGAATTTACTAACAATTATATAAAGGTTTCAATATATATTGCTCAAATATTATTATTGGTTGCACGAGTTGGAAACGAAACGAGCCAATGTTTTTTATTTAACGCTTTACTACACTAGTGCATTTTGTATAAGTGAAAAAAGACCAACCCCATACAACTAGAGGATTCAGAAATTATAATCAGCAGGGAAAGAAAGGTCTTTGATCAGTTGAACCAGTAAAAAACTGGGCTTGATGGTTACAGCATTCAGGCGGAATTAGCTGCAATAAACACAAACGATGTTTAATGATGTGGACGGGCATAACAAATATCTCAAGTGAGAACAGCTGTATCACAACTGATAGCCTAAAGTGCAATCTAAACTAACGCCATTGGTAGAATAAGCCAGGATAACGCCTGAAGGGGTGGCAGGAAATAAGTAACGAGCAGGCTGATCGCCTAACAAGAGCAGAAGCAAGACCAAAGGCAGAAGCAGAAATAATCCTAACTGTAAGCACTACCAATTATAGTACTGGATAGAACTGTCGGGACTGCGATAATGAACCATCCAGTAACTGAGTTCAAAAGCTGATAAATCTTGGAAGAATCGCAGAAAACTGTTGGACCGATGGCACAGCTTGCGGCCATTGACCTTTAATGGACACGGCTCAAACATTTTGACTTACATGATCCAGAACGTGGATATATCCTCGGCTGATGGATTATTTACAAAATCTCCAGCCTCATTGGGCCGAACTTTCAATATTATCATCATCTGTCTTGCTTAATCCTAGACATTTCATCGATTGGATATGGGGGTCTTATTTTCAGTTTGGAGATATTCGTTTAATTCAAATTCTTTATTGGTGACAAAACAATGGTTCGCTTACACAATTTAATGAAATATTATAAAACATAAAGGGTTGAAACAATAAGTCCTACATCTAGCTACAAACAAATAGTTAAAATTATTTATTAAGGTCTAAAAATGGTTTGTCGAGAAACTCACTATATGCATAGCAAGCATTTTTCATTGAAAAACTCGATACATGCCTCTTAAATTGAATCAATGAAAGCTGTCTGACTGCGATTGGCAATTTGTTGAAAAATTTGAGTTCACGGCAAGGAGGCCCGTCTTGGGCTCTTTTAAGACGACAAAAGCTTGAGAGCAGGTTTGACTTGAACCGTGTATCATGCCAATGGACATCATAGTGACATTCATATAGATTTAGACTCCTCTTGATATGTAACAGATTTCTCAGTATGTAGATGGGCATTATAAGATCCTTTACACAAATAGTGCACTATATAAAAATCGGCCTTTCTCATTGGTCGATCCGCATGACCCTCCGCTCGCTTCGCTCGCTCCGGGGGCTCAAGAAAAGGGAACTAACCAGGTGCTAACCCAATCTAACCCAAGACATACCCAAAATAAAGAAAAAAAAGCTGTTTAGAAACATAATCTTTGAAAAAAAATAAAAAAAAGCAACGGGGTTCGAACCCGCGTCTTCCAGGTGAGACCCAACGATCTAAACCTCTACACCACCAGAGCTCTTGATAGAAATCGATTGCATCACGCAGACATATCGTAATACGAGATGAATCGACCAATAGGAGAGGTCAATTTTTACATAGTGCACTATTTGTGTAAAGGATCTTTAAATGCTGTAGATGGACGGCAGTGTCTGAACTCGAAGATTCATAAAAAGCTTCCCTATAGCCTAATCCTTATCGCTTTTCTCTAAAGCCCGAAAATTCTCTCAGCATGACATGACTGTCCCCATACAAGGACAGCATAGGCCATTCTACTATGAAAAACACTAAAGTAGGCAGATCTCAGAACCTTACGAGACGTGTGTCTCAACTATGTAGTCCGACAAGCCGCGTAGCATAAAAAGATTGTTCTTTAGTCCTTCGTTAGTACCTCCCACACCAGTCCTGGATCAAGATACACTCCCTGAAACTTACACATATTAATATCTTTATCGATGCCACTTAGATCCCTAACTGTAAAAACCATGCTATTTGTTTTGCTCTCATTTAGGTGAAGCCAATTTACCGTGAACCAAAGCTTGGCCCTTTCCTGCAGTTTCTCAGAGTCAGCAACAGCATCTATTACGGAATCAGCAGAGGTCGAGATGGTGGTGTCATCAGCAAAAAGTGTAAATTTGGCACTGGACTCAATATTTGGTAAGTCATTGACAAAAATTAAGAATAAGAGAGGCCCAAGCACAGGTCCGTGAGGGACACCAATATCAATTGCGCCAAAGTGTCACCACCAACCCGAACCACCTGAGTTCTTTCAGCCAAATGAGATGTTATTAGATCAATGCAGACAGTTTTTTTTATTAAAATATGATGGGAGACGCAGTCGAGGGCCTTGCTGAGATCACAGGATAATGAGGAACGGGCAGAACCCTCATTGAATGAGTCCAAAATATGTGATGTGGGGTCATCTATTGCCAGGGTGGTAATCATACCCTTTCGAAAACCAAATTGACAGTCAGCGAAATAATCATTGGAGATGAAGTAATCAGTGATCTGGATTACAGTACATTTTTCAAAGATCTTCGAGGAAACTGGCAACAGTGACATCGGTCTATAATTTTCAGGAAGATCCCTGTTACCCTTTTTAAAAATAGCAGTTACTAAAGCCTCTTTAGGGATGTTTGGAAATATTTATTTGTTATGCAAGCATTTATAAGTTTAGTTACTGGAACAATAATCTGATTTTGTACTGATTTTATCAATTTTACACTGAGAGCAAAGATATCCTGGCTACTCTTGTTTTTTAGACTGTCAATGATGTTCCTTATTTCATTGAAAGATACCTCCCTGAAGAGGAAAGGATTCGTGGGGGGTGGGGGAGGGGGAGCAACAGTAGGCATTAAATCAAATGGGGTCAAATCAGCAGGTAGAACCAACTCCGCCAAATCATGGATTACATTTGTGAAAAAGTTATTAAATGTATCAGGAGAAATAGTACAGTTTTGATCAAAATTCCACATACATTTAGAAGGATTGGTTGCGTCTCTAATAAGATGGTCATTTGTTTGAACACGAGCACTTCGGAGTGCCACCGTGTACTCCGCTTTACATTTATTTAGAGCAAGTTTGAAGTCGTCGCATGGATTCAGGTCACTCAAGAAATGGAGCTGCTCTCGCATCTTTTTTAGGTCATTATTGAACCAGGAGATGTTGTTACCCTGATCAGAGTGACACCGATAATGCTTTTCTGGGAAGGACCCCAGATAAGCCTCATTCAGCTCAAACTGCTGAAATCTCTCATTTATACCATCATCAGCCAGCTCGTCAAAACTCCAATCAATATTGCAAACTGCATAAAAAAAAATCCAACTTCCCAGCCTGTGTAATAGGTCGACGGCGACGTCTACCATTTACTTAAAATTTGTGATCACAGAGATTTAATTCTAAAGTAACAGAAACCGGAACAGCTAAAGATTCGCTCATAAATATGTTGTCAAGCAATGCATTGCCACGAGTTGGAGGAGTGAACATGCATGGTCTGTCTTATACCAAAAGGGTCAAACAATGTCATCGGCACATCTAGTTGGAGCACGTTTTCTGCTTGGTGTAGACCTCATCTCATCAGGACTTTACCACATTCCATGAGAGAATAGATCAGAATTGATCACTTCCACATTACGTGCACTAAACAAGTGTAAAAATAATGTATAGTTAAAAAAAAATAGAAATGCTCTAAATATAGCAAAACACGTCGGATGGCGAGATTTGAACAAAACGATACTGTAAGAGTGTTTCGGATTGAAAATCAACTATAAATTTCATCATCATCATCATCATCCAGCCTGTTGAGTCCACTGCTGAACATAGGACTTCCACAAACGTTTCCATTCTTCTCGGTCTTGAGAAGCTCGGGTCCAGTGTCCCGCTATTCTTTTGATGTCATCGCTCCGCACGGGGTCTCCAATTCACAAGTCTGATGGTCCATCTATCATCTCTGAATCTCGCAGCATGTCCTGCCCATTTCCACTTAAGTATGGTAATTCGGCCGATAATGTCCTCGACTTTTGTTCTCCGGCGAATTTCTGTATTTCTTACACGATCCTGCAGCCTGATACCTAGTATTGCTCTTTCCATTTTTCTTTGGGCGACTCTGAGTTTGGATACGATATTTTTAGTTAGGGTAAGTGTTTCTGCTCCATATGTGATGACCGGTAATACACACTGATTGTAGACCTTACCTTTTAGGCTTATTGGTTGGCCGCTATTAAAAACATCCTTCACCCTACCATACGCTGCCCAGCCCAATCTAATTCTTCTAGCAAGCTAGCTAGCTAACTTCCTCTACAACAAGGTTATCCAGTGTGATAGAGCCTCCAAGCACCAGGTTCGTCATAAACTTCATTTTTTGTTGGTTTATTTTTGTTCCGAACCTTCTCCGTGGTCTGTTTTAGTTGTTCAATCATTAATGCAGCTTCCCTAAAAGTGTCTGTGACTTACACAATATCGCCGGCAAATCGCAAGTTATTCAGCCTTTTCCCACCGATTTTAATGCCAATGTTGTCCCAGTTTAGCGTTTTAAAAGCATATTCTAAAGTGGCGGTGAATAACTTTGGGGATACTGTCTAACTCCTCTGTCAATGGGAAATTTGTCGCTGTTTTTAGGGAGTCTAATACTAGCCTGCGAATCCCTGTAGATACTGTGGACCAGACGAGTCGATACGGCATTAACTAAGGGCTGCCATTCTTGCAATCATTTCAATCATATCGAATGCTTTTTGGAAATGCACAAAAACAAGCACTAGGGGTCTATTATATTCTATCGCTTTTTCTATTAGTACTTTAAGCGCAAGTAAGTGATCGTTCGTTCCGTAGCCTGATATAAATCCCGCTTGCTCTACAGGTTGATAGAAGTCTAGTTTGTTTTCCAATCGTTTGTTTATTATTTTAGTAAATAACTTGTACAGTCAAGTGAGAAAGCAAGCTTATGGGCCTGTAATTTTCTACATTTGCTGAACTCCCCTTTTTGAATAGTTCCAGTTCGTTGGTACAGAACTATTAAAAAGGCAGAGATTGAAAAGTTTCTTAATTTTATTCAATAGGGCTCTCCCTCCAAGTTTTACTGCTTCGATCATTATCTGGCCTTCTCCCGGCGCTTTGTTATTTTTCCTGAGGGACATTTCTATTTCTTCCACAGTGATCTCAGGTAGTTCCTCCGATCCTTGATTCATGACTCCAGTGCTTTTCTTCATTTCCTTTGGTTCTTCTTCCAATTCTTGGCTGCTTTGATATAGTCTGGTATAAAACTCCGCAACGATCCGAAGCAGTTCTTCTCTGTTGGTTGTTAACTCTCCATTTTGGTCTTTTAGTTTTAAAATTTAATTTTTACTGGTATTCAGCTTTCTTTTTAGGACTTTCAAACTTTTGTTCTCCTCTATGGTGTTCTTGATTTGGTCAGTATTATATTTTCTTATGTCTTGTCTGATTTTTTTTTATATGTCCTTGTTCAATTGACGCAGTTCCGTTGTAGTGACATTTTCTCCTTGTAAATTTCTTCTGCTGTTCATTAATGATCTTGTATGTTCGGAGAGTTTATTACCTTTCTTCTGTTTTTATTTATTTATTTATTTATTTATTTATTTCCACGGAAAACTCCACTTTTACAATCAAATTACAAATTTGAAATAATATTAAAAAAAAAAGTATCTATAAATAACATTAAAAAAACAAAAAGAAAGTTACCCTCAACGAGGATGCAAGACACAAGAAGAAGAATCAAGAATAACACTCTGTATATCCTTTTTTTTTAAAGAAGAAACTGATAGATGTAATGGCAAGTTATACCTATTAAACAAATCTTGCATCCTCACCAGAGGCCTATGCAAACCATAATTGGTCCCCTGCGGCTCAATATAGAATAAGTTTGTGGCTCTAGTCCGGTGAACGGTATTGAAGTTCAAGCGCCCAAGAAGATAACTGGAACCAATAGCACCATTCACCAGCCCAAAGACAAAACATACATCAGCACAAAGCCTCCTGCTGACATAGTCTCACTATGGTTAGTGTGACCTGACAATAAAGGGATACTTAAGCGAAATGCACAAGCTCGCAGAAATCTTCTCTGTATCGCTTCAATCTCATTATTATAGACAGCGTACCGAGGGGACCACACCTGACTAGCATATTCAAGCAAAGAACGCACAAATGCGCAAAATAATTTTTTTAACAAATCACAAGAGAAATCCCTGCCAAATCTGACAATAAAGCCTAAGCTCCGACCAGCCTTCCGAACAATTAAATTTATATGACTATTAAAAAGCAATTTACAGTCCAACACTACACCCAGATCCGTAACTTCGGTGACACGCTGCAGCGCCTCAGCATTTATGAAATAATCAGAGCTAATAGGATCTCTTATTTTAGCAAACGTAATACATCAAATGTTCAACTCCAGTTCATTTAAAGTAGACCACACAAACACATTATTGATATCGGACTGCAATAAACCACAATCTCTCACACAGTTTACTTCCCTAAATATTTTCAGATCATCAGCAAACATTAGGTAATTCGATTTTTTTATAAAAAGAGAAATGTCATTAATAAACAGCAGGAATAACAATGGCCCACAATGGGAGCCCTGAGGAACCCCCGAGGTAACAGCAATTTCCCTCGAAACAAAATTATTAATTTTAACACACTGAACACGCTCCCTTAGAAAGCTACCAAACCATCTACAAATGCTAGTACCAAAACCCAATGCACCCATCTTAGCCAACAGCAAAGAGTGGTCCACCCTGTCGAATGCCTTTGTGAAATCAGTGTATACACTGTCAACCTGAAGTCTTTTCCCAAAGGCATCCAGCAGATGATCCTGGAATGTCATCAAATTCGTCACTGTTGAGCGGCCCACCAAAAAACCGTGCTGTTCCTCAGAGATTAAACCCCTACACTCCCATGCCAGAAATTCAGTAACAAGTGAGTCAAGCAGCTTTGGCATTGCAGACTGTATGCAAATCCCCCTATAATTAGCTATATTGCTACGATCACCAGACTTAAAAATTGGAGTGATAAATGAGTTTTTCCAAAAATTTGGAAAAGTACCAGTTCTTAAGGAGTTATTAAATAGCAACCAGAGGGGCTTGCTAAGTGATAAGATACAGGCCTTCAGGAGAAATGACGGAACTCAATCAGGACCACTGGTTAATCTTGACTTGAGTGACAGAATGCCATTAAATACCGTCTCGAGACTAAGAGACATTTCTCTGATATTAGAGTAACCACCGATTCTAGAGTAATAATCTGGGATAGCCAAGGGGTATGTGCATACACAGACGAAAAATAATCAGCAAATAAACTCACAACCTCCCCACCACAATTACCATTCCTATCCTCTAAAAACATAGTGGCGGGATAGCTGTCAAACCGCTTAGAGTTACTAACATGCCTCCAAAACAAAGATGGATCAACATTTATTCTCTGTTCCATATTTACAATGTAATCATTATAGCACATTTCCCTTAACCTACCACATCTAGATCTTAAATTGGAAAATAACAAGTAATCATCCTGCGATCTTGTCATCATATACTTTCTATGGGCAATCCTTTTTTGGATAACCACAGCCTGAAGTTCCCTGGAAAACCACACCGGAAAACTAGAGCTTTTAAAGCGTTTTATTGGTGTACACGCATTGATAAAGTCATACAATGTAGAGTAAAAATTCTCAGTTGCTAAATCAATGTCATTAGACTCCAATGTGGCCTCCCAGTCAACAGCGGCCAAAAGATCATTCAGGAGCTCATAATTACAGTTTCTAAAGTCATAATAGTAAACATCAAACTCCAAAGCAGCCCGGAACTGGTTAACTGGCACAACAACATTATATGCTACATGATGAGCCGATACAGGCAGGAGAAGATCAGCAGCAACTTCAACTCTCACATCCACTCGATCCGAGAACACCAAGTCAAGGAACACACCATTGGAGTTAGGTATGCCATTGATCTGCACGAGGCTGAGGATAGCAAACACATTGCATAGCGCATTAGCATGGCTCACCCGAGGACACTGAACTGCAACATTACCATCAACTCTGCACCAGGTTGCCTCAGGCAAGTTATAGTCCCCCATCAGGACTAACTGAGCATCACCATTTTCCTCAGCCAAAGCAACTGCACTCTCTGCATGGTGTAGATATTTTTCCAAGGGTGAAAGAGGGGGCAGATAAACTGCACCGAAAATAATCCTTGACAAACCGCACCCTACCATAACAAATACCTGTTCAACATCGTTATATGGCCCCTTCAAACACATAGATCTGAGGTTTTTACTTACTGCAATCAAAACACCTCCGCCAATAGATTTTAAGCTGTTGAAGCTGCAGCGGTCAGTTCGAAAAATGTTATAGCCAGAAAGCAATAGCTCAGCATCACAAATGTCACTATGGAGCCATGTCTCCAGCAACACAATCACATCATAGACAGAACTCACTGCACTTCTGGAAAATTCATTAATTTTTGATTTCATTCCCCCAACATTTTGGAAAAAACAATTCAGTTGGTTAGGTCTAAGGCGTTACCTTTTTGGCACATTCTCAGGAACTCCCCCATGTTCATGGTTAAGCTTAGGATTATTATAGGCAATAAAGGGCATACCATTTTTATACCGAATTATAGTATTACTTTCGCCATTTTCTTTACGAAGCTTAACCTCATTATAAATGTTTCTGAATTGCTTTCTTTGCATCGGGGTGAGGTCCGCACTGACATTAATGTTCGAATCTCTAAGTTTACTCTTCTTCCTCAAACATTCCCCAACCATGTTGGCATCCGCAAAAATAACCTTCACAGGTCTAGGTTTTTTTGCTTGCTTACCACCGAGCCTAACAATTTTGATATCAGTTGGCTCGGCAGTTTCAAGGGTGCGAAAGATATCCCCTAGGCATTGCTTATCATGTTGGATTCTGACATGTATTGATGAGAGCAGCTTTCATCCATGTTGTGGATAATAATATTTCTTGACCTCAACTTTCTATCCTCAATCTCAGAGAATATGTCAACATTTACACCACCCTCCGATCCGTCCACCCGTGTCGGAATTTGGGAGCCCTGAACATTTTTATCACCTGCGCCCACGATCTCATTGACAAAAGAGCGCAACTCTGCAATCTCATTTTTCAATTGACTGATTTCGCCATTCTGAGTTTTTTTTATTTCCTGAAGAATTTCCTGCATTTGGGCCCTCTGATCAACAAGAAGGCCCAAAATTTGGGACACTACAACGATTAAGTCTTTATTGGAAACATTAGTTTTGTTTAAAAGTCCAGATATCCTATTTTTAACCTCGCTTTCATCGATCGAAGGCACTGGTATCGCATCTCCGGTTATTAGGTCGGTTTTTTCACTATCTGCACATCGGGGTCGTAACGACTTACTATTGGCAACACTGGCTGCCGGAACCGGCTGAGATGATGTAGATGTCCGTTCAGCGGCACTGGACCGATTTTCAACTCCCATCGATAGCCGCCTAACCTCACTTTGTTTACAAATTCTGCAAGACCATTCGTGAGACTTACATTTTTTTACTTGAGCAGTAATTTTATTGAACTCGTATTCAGAAATTCCCGCACAACCCTTATGCAACCATGAGCAACACAAAGAGCATTCAATTGATGTTTGATTACGCTTTACACTACGACCACAAGCAACACACACATACACATCCGCCATCTTTTAGACAGCATCTTTTTGTGGCTTCAAGGAGAGAGTATGTGATTTGTTGATTTAATTCTTCAATATTTGTGTTTTCGGATGTTTCCGCAAGAATGATTGTTATTGTATTTTGGAATTCTTCAAAGTTTGTAGGGTTTTGCCACTTGGTTGTTGCTTTAGTCTTGGTCATTTTATATCTTTATTTTCCTAAGCTCTAACCATTCGGTGATCACTTCCAACCGATACACGGTTTAATACTGTCACATCGTATATTATTGATTTTTTGCCATGTCCACCTCCTGTTGGACTTTTTATAGTAAAAGCTGTTCATTAAAAACAAATTCTTCCCCAGCAAAAAATTTAAAAGTGTCTCTCCTCGATGGTTTCTTACACCACTACCAAAATTTCCCAGCGTTATTTCGGCTTCGTCTGCTTTAAGACCCATTTTGGCGTTGAAGTCTCCACACATAATGTTGAAATGGGTTCTTTTCTCATCGAAAAGCAATTTCAAGGTCGCTATAGAACACATCAGCTTCCTCGTCAGAGCACGCCAATGTACGCTTCAATGATCTTGACGCTGTATTTAGAGTTCAATCTTAGCACTAGGTAGGCAACTCGTGTTGATGTGCCTTTGACGTTGACGATGTTATCTGTGTGCTTCTTATTTATTAGGAATTCAACGCCACCGACCGTCTTGCCTTGTTCACCCACATAGTAAAGCGCATGACTGTCTTACTTCACAGAGGCCCAGTATGTCCCAATTGACGTTTTGCAGTTCTTCTTCCAATTCGAGTTGTTTGCATTCCGGGGATAGTGTTCTTACAATATATGTTGCAATTTTCAGGTGTATAGTCTTAGTTTTGTTTGTGCGCTCTTTCGTCCATTTGGTCATTTGGTCGAATTTTTCAAAATTTTGTCCCCCCCCCCCCCAGAATCCTTGGGACAGGCTGGCAGTGCAGCGTGAGATTCTGACCTCTGCGGTCTACCCACCTGGGGTAGTGTAGTGTAGTTTTGAAATTTGACAATTCCATGTTTGGAAAGAAAATGGCAATTTTTCAGCCGCTCCTGACATGAAGGCAGACGCTGTTTGTAGCCGCCCATTCTGGGTCAGACGCCGCAGGGGACCTTCTTAGCTTCACCTTCATCTCTTCTATAAATTTGCTCACATGTCTATTAAAGAGGACAATGGCTCGCAGGGAATAATTAACAAAAAAATTGCGTTTTGTTTGTATAAAATAGAGGAGGGCGCGATCGTGAGGGGTCAAAATGATTAGATATAAATATGTCATTTATTTGTTCTTTGCTTTCCGAAACCAGGCTATCTTACTTATCCTTATCTGAAGTTTCTCTGCCATAAATAAGCTAAGTACGATCCAGGTGGCAACTTTGTCATACATTTCTATATTTATTAGTTAAATATATGATAAGTTGCGGGCAAAAAAAACGAGCCAGGTGATTTAAATTATTAAACTTATTCCAAAATTAGGACACTTAAATTATATTCAATACTAATAAAAACATCTGATACCTGATAATTTAATGTAATAAATAATACACGTTCGCTCGCTCGTCCTCATTTCCAGTTAAACATTGTGAAATCAATCGACTTTAGTCGATACAATTATTTCAGGCCATTTATCCGATTTATATTCACAATTTCACGGGAAACCACGTAAGCTTATCGTTAATAATTAATAAAACAATAATAATTCAACTCTTCTTTTCGATTTACTTTTAAAATGTAAAATTGACTCA
>MU187519.1:4685-73355 GCA_016904865.1 Pissodes strobi | reverse complement strand
ACGCAACCGAGAAACACTACCACTCCATACAGTTTAGTTTTTTTTTTTAATATCTTTTATATATGGTTTAGTTGGTCACGTATAACGCTCGCGTGTTGTTAATAAAACAATAAAACGAGTGTTATTATTCTCCTTAAAATGTCTCGCGACTGTATCATATGTGATGGATCGTTAGATGATGGAACCAAGACGACTGTAGTGAAGGAAAAGGGGTTGGACGTTTTCGTTTCATTGTAGCAAGTAGAAGTCGAGATGATGATAAAATAGGTTTGTTTAATAGATGCAAGATTGCTAAAGAAGCTGAGGTGCATGAAAAATGTAGGAAGAGATATACTAATGAAAAATTGATTAATGCTGCCCGTAAGAGGAATACACAAAGTAGTAATTCATCTGCACTTCGCTCAAATATTTCTCAATTATCATTTTAAAACCCACTGTATTATATGTGGGGAGGAACTGCCACCAGATTATTTAAACGAACAAATTAAAAAGCCACCACACCGCAATCCTGTGTACCCTGCGGCTCAATGTACTGTAAATGAAAACATAGAGGGGCTGCTGAAAGTTTGAAATGATGAAGCCGGACATACCATTTTGCATCGTATACGTTCAGTGCATGATTTGCCAGCTGCTGATGCTCAATATCAAAGAGCTATACCCCCCAAACGCCAAACAAAAACACAAGGTAGACCTAGAAGTGATGTGGATGCAATATATTTTCAAATATCTTGAAAACAGTTCTGAAGTATGAAAATTTATAATTGAGGAACTAATAAATGAGATTGCAGGTGAATGCCATCCTCACCCAAGAACAGTAAAACAGCGCCTCCTTGGGAAGTATGCCAATGATATATTTATAGCAGTCAATATGCCATATATTTTGTATTTCAAGGCTAGAGGTTACAAGATTATTACTGATACTTGGTATCAGAAGAGGTTGTCAGAAAGAGAAGAAAGGATAAGAATTGTTAAAACAGCAGTTGAAGGTGCACGCTCTCAAGTGTACAATTTGACACGATATATCGATAATATAGATAATGTTGACGACCTCATTCCAGAATCTATCCGAGTCATTACAGATGCTATAGTAATAAGCAAGAAAAAAGGAAATTTTGAAACATGGAAGAAAAATGAACATGAACGACATGGATTCTATTAGAGTTATCTAAACTCTCCATTCTCGTTGCTTCAGGTGATAATTCTGCAGATGAGGAGGGCGCATGAATATGAAAATTATTAAATAATGGTGTTTTTGCTTTTTTTTCGTGTGAATACAAATTTGTTCTAAATATGTTTCCTTTTATCAAAACCTTCTTCCCCTTGAATTAACAGTAGTACGATTTCGTTTGAACTAGGAAGCACATTGACCATATATGGACCTCACCTACGTTAGACAATTTCTTAAATGTAACCTGGACTCCTGGACACCAGGTAATCATGAAATAATTGATTTTAGAAGTGTATGAAGTTGATAGTAGGGCACCACCTTGCAGTCATAGTAACGTTTTCAGCTTTTTTAGCGTAAAGTCAAGAAATGCCATTTTTTCAACACGATCTAACGAAGTTGTGGATTATCCAGACTTTATAGTTATTAAAGGTATTTGTAGACAATTTTGTCTACTTTAATTCAGTATATGATGGTTGTGATCAAAAAGTGCGTAGTTTTCGAGTTATAGTTAAAAAAACTGAAAAAAATGCAAAATTTTGAGATTTTTTGCAATTTTTCTTCTGAAGCCGATGCCTGGCGAGATGGCAAACCTCAGATTCGGATTTAGCACCCCAAAAAACATATGAAACCTGTGAGAAAAAAACTTCTACATTTTTTTCCTGGAAAAAACTTTTGCTTACCGGATTAGTGACTAAAGAACCCAAAAAAGAGCAATATTTATTTACGTTGGTTGATACCCATGGCATCCCAACGGGTAGATGGGACGATTCCAGCGGTAAGTGTGTGACATGTGCGCCGCGCGCCGTCAAACTGCGGTAAAAGAATAACAATTTTACATCCTGGATCTGAAAACGGGTTTATGCCGAATGCTTTGTCTTTCTCATCCAAAAACTTTAGAGACTCTTGTGATGACTATCATGACGACACAACAGCGGCGCTATTTGAAGATTGGTTTAGAACCAGATCATTGCCTAATATTCGGCCAAATAGTGTTAACGCGAGTTATAATAGTAGACAAATATTAGACAAAATACCTTGTTCAAACGATCCAAAAGCGAAAAATCAAGCCTATAATATGTACCATAATGATATATAGTTTCATGAAAACTATACAAAAACAGAGTTATTGACAGTGCTTAAAAGTTTGTCTTTTCAAAAATAAAATTATTGCGATGTCCTTGGGGAAAGTATGGGTTACACAGTATTGCGGTTACCACCTTACCACTGCATATTCAACCCCATTGAGCATTATATGGTACCAACTTAAAGCAGGAATTCGTCTAAATAGTATTTCACTTACACTTAATTCTAGTGTATTAACTTTAATTAATAGTGAAGTGAACAAAAATTCTCAAATTAACTGGGAAAATTGTGTAAAACATGTAAAGAAAATAGAAAAAACTGTCTATCTTAAAAATGCAACAAAAAAAATAGTTATTAATCTAGATGACGGTAGCGATAGTAAAACAGATTTCGCTTAGTAATATATAACTTAGTGTTAACTAAGTATTTATACCTATGTAATGTATAATGTGTCATATTATTATCGTGTTATATTAAATTTAATATAAAAATCAAGTCTAGTATGTTAACTTATTTCCTGGGAACATAACAAAATTAAAATTACAATTAAAAATAAGCATCACTCTGGACCCGCACGGATTTCTGTCTGTAATTATAAACCTTACAGATGTGAATGAAGTTTAACTGTTATGAGTTATTTGGTTGCTTTTTTACCTTCTTGGAGTTGTTAGTCGGTTTCTAATATTTATGAATATACTTTAATATTATTATATTGCGTTAGCATTTATTTCTCTTCTCATATTATTATAAATTTGTAGTAATAATAACGGCATATAATATAGGAGAGTTTACTATAGTATTACTAAAAACAATACTCCAATAATTGTACCACCATGTTATACAAAAATTATCCTACAAGATTTTATGAAATAATCCCAAGGCTATCTTTTCAGCGTACAAACTAACAATTCTCATTCCATTGTTTACACAATTGTCGTAATAATTTTATTTGTTTCAGTGAAAAGTACATCGAGCCGAAGTAAAGAAGAGATATCTTTCTGCCTACTAGTCATATGCACAATACATTTCCTAGTAACCTAAATATTTCATATGGAGAATGAATTTACCAATAAAAATTGGGTAGACTTTTTGTAATTCCCTTAATAAGACTTTCACGATTAAGTAAATAGCTTTTAAAGTTACTTCTTATCTAAACACCTTCTAGTAGGGAAAAAGCCCGTAAATAAGTTTAGTTGAAAAGAGGAAATTAAATTAAATGCTAGTATTATGAAGTTAATGTTTATTTAGTGTTGCATTTCTGTCTTTCAAAACTGTATTGAAACTTTAATTAAACATTTGCGAAGAGTTTTAATGGCACTGATTACTTCAATAAATATTTCGTGAACCCAGTAATGAGGTATACCAAATTTAAATTTCTATGAAAGGAATTTTTTCATATTGCATTTTTGTATAACTTCACTCGAAAACCGTAAGAGATACAGTGTCAACGCGTAACAATATGCCGTGTAGAAAGTCTTAAAATTTAGAGTATTTCCGAAGATATCTTGAAAAAAAAACCGAAATATTGAAAAATTTTTTTATTTTTTCCTGGGATATTCCGGATATCAAATTGGATTGCATTTTTGTATTACCACTTTTTCCGCTCTACCCAATGATGGTGTTCAGTTTACAATCCGACGTTTCGTCTTCAAGGGGTCATCATCAACTTCCTTTTTTTAAATACGAAATTTAATTTTTTTTCATCGATTTTCAGATGGTATAAGCGTTATTAATATGGATATGTGTTTTTATTTGTTTTAATTGTTTTTTTGATTTCTGTTTTATTCTTTTTTTGAAATTGCTTTGAGATAATTTTAAGTAATTTAAGTTACTTTTGAAATTTTTACATTCTAAAAAAATATTTGATATTGTTTCTAATGGTCAGTGGAAAATTACAACCTTTTTTTTAATAAAAATTAAATACAGTAAAATTAAATAAACAGGTTCATTTATTTTTTACCCCAAAATAAAATAAATAATTAAAAAAAAAATAAAAATAAAATTTAAAAAACCTAAAAAGAAATTAAAAACACATATTCATATTTATAACGCCAATATCATCTGAAACACGATAAAAAAATAAAGTTCGTATTTAAAGATAGAAAGTCGCTGATGGCCCCGTGAAGACGAAACGTCGGATTCCAAACCGGATCCCACCATTGGATAGAGCTGAAAAAGTGACAATGCAAAAGTGCAATTTAATTTGAAATCCGGTTTGGTAAATGGTAAATGATCCTCCCGTGAGCCCCAATAAAAATTACGCCCCGATAGCTCGAAGTAGCTTGTCAAGTATAAAATTGCAATGAAACATTTCGTTTCTTCTGGCGAATTTTTCGGATCGGCTTCATTTAAGAAAATAGCATATCTCGTCGACTCTTCCACTAAAAACTTTATGATATAGTCATCAATGAATTTTTCAAAAATTAAGGTCTCTGATGTAATTCGGTTTTGGAAAATCGCTTGTTCTTGGGACGATATCACCATTTACTCAGGTAATGCTGTTTTTAGCAGGTCTTGTAAAATGCATGCAATTTGCAGTCGATCAGGGGTTTTCATTGATAACTTTTTCTTGGCTACTCCTGTTAGAACGTTTGGTTCAGGGGGCTCGATATAGGTTTGCACAGGATCAATTTTGTCATTGTAAGCCATATTTATCGTTTCTTTTAACGAAAAACCTCGTCTAAAAGGAAAAACAAAATACATACAAATTTGCACCCATAGGCGGCTAGCGTTGCTGGCAACACCTACCTATTTGAGCTAATTTTACTGGAGTACTAAATCTTTTGGATGACACTATATAACCTGACCTCAAAACACATCTTTACAATAAGTTTATTTAGGAATTATTTATTTTTTGGTCAATATTTTATTATTGTGTTTATACTTAACCTAATCGAAATTCCATCATTCTTTCCAAATGTAAAGATAACAACAGAACACCATCTGAAAACAATATACTAACGTCATCGTCAGCTCGGCAACTATTCTAAAGGCAGAAAACAGGTATATGGCTCATCACTATGGTGTTAGCGGTTAGATGGAGCTACTAGAACTAGCGGTTGATGGGTTAATAAAGTGTTACTTCTGCTAGACTAAATGAGCTGATATATTGTTATCAAATTTACAAAATCTAAATAGTGTTTAACGACCATCCGGAAGTTAAATGACGTGAACTGACTTCCAAATTCGGCAGCTGCTAAGACAACGTCAAAAATGTGACGTTCTTCCAGCTCTGATAATAACATTTGATCTTCAGCAATTTGTTAATGCTTTTTATTGACCATGTTTCATAAGGCTTTTTTACAAATGCTGTACCTTCTGGCAGCATTTGCCCCATGATAAGTGATTTATTGATAGTCTCTGACAGCCCTTTACACCTTCTCACTGTTGCAATTCTAATACGCTGTGAGCCCCAACTTTTATACATAAAATTCTGACCATTTTTATTGAAATTGAATCAGATACAAATTTTAATATTTGTGTAAAGCCAAATGAGGTTATTTTCTTCATAACCTCAAAGACACTAGATTTTCAACTTGGTTGACTTTATAGTTGAGCAATAATAGTGCTTTCTAACTATAGTATCAGTCAGTATCAGAAGGGGAGCCCCACAGTGGGCTGCACATAGGCCACCAATTGGGCCCGTTGGTGTTGTGCCCAACTTACAATCTTATCAAATTCTCTCCCCAACTTTTAGCAACTATAAGTTTCCAATACTTGTTCTCACCTTCAGCAACAAGTGGATGTTTTTATAGTACTTTCTGGCACTGTATAAGCCTACAATGTTGTCAGATCTCGTAGAAAGTTGTAAAATAAAAAAAAGGAGCGGATCGTATAAAGTCGCGATACTCTGGTAAACCAACTCCTCTTTTTGGTACCTATTTTAAGTTTTTGAAAATATGCATTAACTAAGGATTCCATAAACAAATTTATTTTAATAATTCGGCCATTTTTTGTAAAGATCTATACAATTTATGCAAAGAAGATATATTACAATTAGAATATATGCTTCTTGATGTTTCGGATTCATCCTAAGTAACCGCAAATATAAAGGTGTCATTTAACAATGAAATTTAAAAATGCGTCATTATAGTTCGGGAGCCGCCCGTGGCAATCTTGATGAAGGGAAGGTGCCAGTGGTGTCATTTTATCAGAAAAATTATGTAGTTCATTAAGTTTTATGGTGACATCGCCGCAGGTGTTCCATTTATCTATGGTGACGTCACACAAATGGCCGCCCTATCGTGGCCGCTATTTAATAAATTTTTATTTTTTTTAGCTTGTTAGAAAGAGCAAAAGAAAATATTTTTTGCAAATATTCCGAAAAAAAAACGCTCTTTTGGTTGCGGGTTGGATTTAAAATAAAGACTGTTAAAACTGTTGTAGGTGTTACTTTATTTACATCAAATCAAAACATGATCTAAAGTCCGTTCAAGGCTATTGCACTGTTACGTCATATCATTCCATCTTTCTTTATGCAATAAACGTATGTACTAAATTGGTCCGTCAAATTGGAATCTTTGACATCGATTGGCGTCAATGTCAAAATATCAAAACGAAAATAATCAAACAGATTTAATTCATTTATTGATTTGTTGGTAGTTTGTTTGTGTTTTACGCTAACAATTGATAATAAACATCGTTTTGAGATGCCCCACCGGTTCAGTGAGCTTGCTCTCTTATTTTAAAATTACTTCATTATTTCACATGTGAAAAAGATGCTGGTAGGCCACTTTTACCCTGGAAAGCTGTGCACAATGTAAGTAATATTTATTTATTTGATAATACTAAAAACTTATATTGACCCACATTTTAAGAAATTTAATGCAATAGGTAGGTATACGAAAAATACTATAGCATAAATTGCAATTGCAATATACATACCAGACAAAAAAATAATTGAAGTTATTTTTATAAATTTCTGCTGTTGCATCAATAAAATTACCATATATACGTACAATGCAATTTTCGCTTTAAGTAGTAATGGCGAAAATTGCATTGTAGGTATTTATGAAAGTATAATAATTTTCATAATTATTAAAATTCCCAAAAAATAAAGTGTAACAGTTTGCAAAACGGAAAATAAGTATGTAAAATTGATAAAAACGGAACGTGCTCCGGAATAGAAATCAGGTACAGAGACATCTTTTGGCTAGTGTAAAAAATAACGTACGAGTCTATCTAAGACGTACGGATTTTTTCTTTTGACGTCGGAAATTATGACGTAACAGTGCAATAGCCTTGAATGGACTTTATGTTAGATTAGTTCACCTATGTATTTTAACATATTTAAGATTATATTTGCACCTAAATATTTAATGCATTACAAATCGGCTTTATTATCTTTCATTATCTCCATGGGTATAATCAGATGGATACAAATTATCACAAGTTGAATGGTCGGCATTACAACTACACATTTCTGAACAAGGCATATTGTTTGCTAAACATATGCATGCAGTTTGAGAAGGGACTCTGGAGCACATGGCTCTTCACACACTAGAGGGGTAAAAGCACTCCCTCTTCCAAACAGCAGCCATGTCCAACTGGATTAGGGATTACTACATTCGGTTCATCATCTTTTGACCACACAAATTCTTTAAAGTTAGCTCTCTTAATTGTGGGTAAAAGGAAACCTCTAGTGGCAGGTAACTTATCTTCAGGGGCTTGTTTAGCTGTAAATATTGATCACTGTAATTCTGCCAGTGATGTTGTTGAAGTGCTTGCTTGATAAATCCGGCAAATAAATATTTCCAGCTGATACAAAATATCATCAGGTACAGGTACTGAGTCGCTGGCACCAAGTTTCTGCAAGGCAGTAAGTTCTTCTACATTCGCTGAAATAAATGATTTTCACTATGACAACTTTCCCTTCCTAAATAACCCGGGCAATGCTGAAGTTTTAGTGGTCCGAGTGATATGAGGTGTATGTTTTGTACTGACATTGCCTCTCTTGACGATGGTACAAAGAAGGTGTTTTCCGCATGTCTTGCATAGCGCCTCACTAACAAAACTAAAATGTTTGTGTATTTAGGAAACACCAGTAGTGTATCTGCACCTCTATCTTTTGCGTTAATGGGATGAAGTACAATTTTTGTGTCTGCTTCTTCTTGAGTACTCTCTAAACAATCCAAAGAGTAGTGCGTCACAGAGACTTCAGTACGCAATGAAACAACACAATTATTTGCTAATGTCTTGGCGTGATTTTAAATAGTGTGTGCAAGATAGGTGGTTAATTCATATTTAGTACGAGTGTGTGACAACTACTTTTTCAAATGCATCTTTGAAATGTCGGTGGTGTCACATGTTTTGTATTGTGTTGCGACACCCCCATGAAGCCTCTTAACTCTATAATATTCTTTATTGATTCATCTAAGTACGTATATGAAGTTCATCATACTGCTAGTATTTTCTTTGGATCTTTTGGGTGAACACATCCGAAAGATCTTTACAAGTTTTCACTGCGGATGAAAGCAGAGCCTGCAATCTCCCATTCCATCTACAATTAAAACGCAGCTATTTGGTTGGTGAGCTTGAACAGATGACAAAAATTCTTTTGCGGCGGATTCCACTACAGACTTTAAGATTTAAATCAAGTCTATTTCTCGTTAAGATCGTGCGACAATGAGAAGTCGAGGAAAAAGAGAACGGTCTGCATTCAACTCTGTAAGATGACCAGCAAATTTTTACTTTAATTTTTTCTTGTTTGTAGAATATAGATTTAAGTTTATTTTTTATAGGTACCCAAAGACTGACTGATTTACTATGAAGTTTATCTGTCTTGAAGGCTTCATACAAATTAGTGCCTAATGATTCAATCCGGTTAACATCTGATGTAAGTTGTTCGCTTAATACAGCCTTTGCGGTTATGTTCAGAAACTCGAGACCCTCAATTAGAGAAGGATTTCCAATGCGTTCCAATTCACTAGATAAAATTAAAATAGCTTTCTTTATCTTGAGCTTTAGCAGCGGTTCCATTATTTTTATGGTGCTTTATAGCTTCCGGTTTTGATGAACTACCACACATACTTAGTGTTCCTTGTGATACCCTTTGACGTTTAGGTGCTGTTAAAAAAGCGGGAAAGATCATTGGGTTGTTGAGTTATTTCAACCAGTTCTCCCATAACTTTCATTGCTCTGTTTTTTTTTTAGGTTCTAATGCCTCATCACAAGCTAGAGCACAAAAAGGTATGTTATACTTACTTACCCATGCCAAATATCCGAATCTGATACTTTTAAACTTCATGTCTGCAAGGTATCAGGCGGTCATCCCAGAATAATTGTTCAAATCTAATGCAAAAAAGTATTTTACAAAATGTTCTAGTGCCGAGAGATGCAAGTCCCAATTAGCATCACATCATCAGAGCAGCAAAAGAGAGAGATGGAGAAAAGTCTGTGGAGAGATGCAGTCTCTCTCGGACCCAGCGCGTCTGCTTAAGCTACTGGGCTCGGAAAGACAAAAAGAGATTAGCTCTCCGAAAACAGACGAACAATGGACGGCGAACAGAGAGGAAACGATAGAGCTTCTTCTAAAAACCCACTTCCCCGGAGAGGTACAGACTACCAACTGGGACGAGGAACCAGAGCCAGAGATGGACTGGAACCTTGCCCGCATTGTGGTGACTGAGGAATGGAGAGTGGGGGAGTTCAGTCCATATAAGGCAGGAGGGCCGGATGGAATTATACCCATGATGCTGCAGGCGGGCCTTGACACGTTACTCCCTAACTTAAAGAGAGTATTCGAGGCCAGCATAGCACTAGGGTACGTTCCACAAGCTTGGAGAGCAACGGATGTCTTCATCCCCAAGGCAGGGAACAGAGACTATTCCCATCCCAAGTCCTTTAGGCCTATAAGTCTAACTTCATTTTTAATGAAGACAATGGAAAAAATGATTGACAGGTTCATCATGGAAGAGATCTTAACTGATTCTCCTCTACATGATAATCAGCACGCGTACAGAAGGGGGAAGTCGACTGAAACGGCTCTCCATTCTGTAGTTAAAAGGGCTGAAAAGGCAATAGAAAACAAAGAAATGGCGCTAGCGCTCTTCTTTGACGTAGAAGGAGCTTTCGATAAGGCTAAAAGGAAAACTATTTGTCAAGTCCTCCAGGCCAAGAGAACATTAGTTCATTTGGTCAAGTGGGTAAAAACGGCACTGGAAGACCGAAAGATCAGCGCCACGCTTGGAGAAGTTTGCGTCGAAGCCGGGGTAAGAGGGGGTTGCCCACAAGGCAGCTGCCTCTCGCAACATTTGTGGTGCCTGGTGATGGACAGCCTCCTGAGAAGGTTAAATCTTGAGGGATTCTACGCACAAGCATATGCTGACGACGAGCTAGTAATGAGCACGGGCCAGTTCGTGAGAACGGTCTGTGAGCGTATGCAGGTGGCGTGTCGGATAGTTCAAGGTTGGTGTGAGGAGAATGGTCTCTCAGTAAACCCAGGAAAGACCGAACTCATTCTCTTCACAAGGAAACGAAATCTAACAGGTTTTATACATCCCATAACCAGACGAGGCTGAGCCTAAGTCAACAAGTCAAATATTTGGGAATTATTTTAAACAGTAAATTGACGTGGGAGGCACACGTTGACCAGGTGGTGAATAGCACAAACGCGATTATGTGGCAACTAAGGAGAACGGTAGGTAGGAAGTGGGGTTTAAAACCTTACATCCTCCAGTGGCTGTACACTGCTGTGATAAGACCGAGGATTTCCTACGGATCCGTGGTCTGGTGGCCAGTGGTGGCCAGAGCCACTAATGCCCAGAAACTGGCCAGACTGCAAAGGCTGGCTTGTTTGGGAGTTACCGGAGCATTGAGAACAACTCCCGGAGCAGCACTGAACATCATCCTGGAGCTGCCGGCGAACGGACTACACAGGGCCTATGGCCTTTGCGACCAAAGGCAATATTCCAGATGGCAGATTAAGACTGAGAAGGAATTTCCAAGTGGAATTTCCATCAAGGGAAGACTGGCTGTCAGGCCAGGTACGTACGCCGAGCGGCGTACACGCATGGTACACTGACGGCTCATGGATGGCTAATACACAGTCATCCGGAGCCGGTGTATACCTAGACAACACTAAATCAGGAGAAAGCACTTCGCTGGGGAGATATGCCACTGTTTTCCAGGCGGAGGTGTTTGCTATTTTGGAAGTAGCAACCAAGGCGGAAGTAACAGAAGGTGTAGAGAGTATATATATTTACTCGGACAGTCAAGCCGCTCTCAGGGCGACCCAAAGACCCAGGGCAAGCTGTAAGCTAGTTCAGGAATGTAGAGACGCCCTAGACAGATTGGCTGTGCGCAAGGAAGTAAGACTCAGATGGATTTCAGGGCACAGTGACATCGAGGGCAACGAACGGGCCGATGAAATGGCAAGACAAGGCTCAATGAGCCACCTCGTCGGTCCAGAACCTGGTCTGGGCTTAAGTAATAGGCAAATCTCTCATGAACTAAATAACTGGGCCTGGACCAAGACAAAGCCCAATTGGAGAGGAAAAGAAGGATACAGAGAAGCCAAGGAAATGATTCTAAATCCTGATGGATCCAGAGCAAGGCGACTGCTAAAAAAGAGCCGAGAGGACATCAGGAACTTGGTAGGTATTCTGACTGGGCATGGAAGCCTAAACAGACATCTGCACCTTATCGGCGTGAGGGACAGCCCACTCTGCCTGAACTGCGGGACAGGGGAGGAGTCCTCATACCACTATATAGGAATTTGTGATAGGTGGAGTCGCCTAAGGAGGAAGATACTGGGAGCACCAACACTTGCTCGGGAAGATCTAAAGGATCTGGACTGGGAGGACGTCCTCACCTTTATCAAGGTGACGGGCCGTTTCAGTGCGGGCCGGGTGTTGGAAGTAGCCAGGTAGGGGAGGGTGGATCGGGGATGGTGAAAAGGGACTTACAGGCCTACTTACCGGGCTTCAGTTTCAGTTTAAATATTTATTGTTGACACATATTCACAATCCTAGCAAAATTTCCGTTATGATTTCGTGAATAGAAATAATAGTAGCATTGATCCATTGGCTTGCTTGTTTCTTTTAGTTCCCGTTTATATAATTTAAGTGCTTTTACGTTTGATCGGAAAATTTCGTTGAGGAAAATTGAACTACCTAAATATTTAATTTTGCTATTTTGGGCTCTTTATATTTTCACAATTTCTTATTGAACATTTTAACTACTTTTTGCTACTTTCAAGTTTCAATCAGTCAGTCTAGGTTTAACAAGAAATATTTTACCTAAGAGACCAGAGAGATGGATATGTAGAAATTAAATCATAATACTAGCACTATCAAATAATATGAAATAGGAAATTGGGTGGTAAGCTGCAATTATCATAAACTTGTATTTTTATAAAATTATTATATCTTTTAATAAAATTAAAAGCGTTGTGTAAATTTAATATTATTTATTACTGACAATCTAGAAGATTTCTTAAAGTAATTTTCTCAGTAGAGTTTAAGCACTTACTAGACTTCTAAAGTAGTGGTATCCTTACACGGTGAAAAATATTTTGATAATTAATCTAACAACTATAGTTAGGCGCATTGGGTGTATATATGCATTAATATAAATAGAATGATATTAAGCATTTAAAGTAAGTCTATATTTATTTTAGAACTTTCCAAACTCTCTTTACGCATGTACCGTCAGTTTGTAAGACACCAAATTTGAACAATATTCTTATTTAAGACCCGACTGTAAAACTACATTGTGTGTATCCAATATTCTAGAAGATATAGCTCCTAAAAATATATAATTATGGGTAACATTTTATATATTGCATATTTTGCATACAAGTAAGGACATATAATATTTATTCAAATATGATGGCCATACATATACACAATATACAGTGTGTTCCAGATTTGGCTTACTCGGAAACTATAAGGGCCACAGTGTTGGTTAAATTAAGAAAGATTTAGACAAATTAATTTCAAATTCAAATCCGCCTTAAAATTTTATTTATCTCTTATGGTTTTTGAGATTATTAAGATAAACCAAAATGGTGCATTTTTAACTTTTGCCCGTATCTCGTAAACGACTGTCCTTGTGCTTTTATAATTAATACATTATTAGGACATTTTTATAAGAGGGATTTAATTCAAGTAAAAATATTTTCTAGCTTCATTTGTTTTCGAGATATTTACACAAACTTTTGTTTTCATACGGACCCCTAAGGCTAGGTTTTTATCTTCCTTAAGCTCTAAAAACCAAAATTATTGTTTTTTGATAGTATACGTGTTCGCCATTATGAAACAAAATAGTGCCGTTCGGAATGCCATCTGTTATTATTCAATAATAATCTAGTTTTATGTTTATTATCTGATTTATTTTTTATTTTTATTCGTGCGTAAGCCCTTCTGAACTAACTACTTAGTATGACTAAGTTTCAATAAAAGAAACAATTGGGATAGGATTTTGTTTTAAAGCTAACAGAAATACAGAAGCTGCAGCACATACGTGAAAATACCAATCTCCGGGATGATATCAAGAAAACCACGGACGTTTTAAATTCTTGCCCTTGCTAGCTTTTACGAAACCGAAACCCAAAACTTATACAAAAAATAATAACGCAAGAAATGCGACATTTTTTGTAATGATTATTATGATTACACCAAATATTATCTTAGACGAATCTGATACAACTGTAGAACGAAAATGTATAAGTAAACAAAAAAAAAACAAAATCCCAGCACATTTTTCGTGTTTCTCCAACACCTTAGGAGTCACTATTCTTAAGGTATTTCGGTTTATTGTAACAAACACATCCCGTAATCTATCTTCTAATTCCTGTCGAGTTTCGGGTGGAGAAAACTCGTAAACCTCATTTTTCGCGTATTCCAATGAGTAAAAATCGGGGGGATGTGATGTCGGGCAACCTGGCCGGCCAAGCAATGGGCCCGTTATTGGATATAATATTGTTACCAAAATTATTTCTAAGGACCTCCATCACATCCATAATATTGTGAGCCGGACATCAATCTTGCTGGAACCACAAAATATAGATTTCATTTGGCGGAACTGCATTTCTAATTGCTGGTAAAATTTGTTCTTGCAAGTGTAGCAAATACCTATTTCCACATAAATGTTCACCAAAAATATACGGTCCAATTAAACACTCGACTCTAGCGAGCAGCGGTTATAAACCATAATGGGCGGGACATGGTTTGTTTACAATTTTAGAACATTAATATTTCATTCACGCGTGGCCCTCCGCTCGCTACGCTCGCTACGGGGGCTCAAGAAAAAGAAACTAACCAAAGCTAACCCAAAGGGTACCCAAAATTAATAAAAAAAAAACTTTTTACAAACATAACTAAAAAAAAGCTCTTCCACTGCCGGGAATCGAGCCCGCAGCGTCTCGTCGGAAACGCAGCATCGAACCACTGCATCACTAGGGCCGTTACAGGAAAGTTGCTGGACCGTCAAGACATTCAAACAAATCTTCCAAATAGTAAACAGTACAAGCCCCGCCCACACAACTGTCATTATGGTTTGTAACCGCGGCTCGCTAGAGGCGAATCAATTAAACGGTTGTCTAAAACACAAAAATAAAAGATTTATTTTATTGTGACACGTAAATTAAAGCTACATTTTAAATCCGCACCAAACATTAAAGCCAAACCTTGTTCGTAGCAATCCTTCTTCTAAATTTTAATGATGTGGATTTTCTGTATCCCAGTAATGATCATTGTGTTTGTTGAAAATTCCGCAATTTGTGAACCGGGTTTCATCTGTCCAGAGAACTTTAATTTTTTGTTGCTAAACCATTGACTAAACGTGATTCGTCTATTGAAATCATGTCCCTGAAGACCCTGGACAATACGTAATTTTTACGGATAAAAGCGATGTTTTTTTAAAACCTGCTGCAAGGTTGATTTGGAATAACTGTCTGTTCTTGCACTTTTCTCACCGATGCATGTAGTGGGATCATCCCTGACGTTTTCTGTTATAGTTGTGTGTCTTGCTTCATTACTTTTTGTATAACTTTTGGGTTAGTTTGGGAGAGTTTGGCTTCACAAAAGATCCATAAGCTAACAAGTTCGTAGCTAAGAATCTAAAAAGTCTCTGATTGGGTTGATGCCGCTCCGGAATTTTTTCTTCGTATGCATGTGCTGCAGCTTCTGTATTTCTATTAGCTTTAAATTAATAATTTTAGCATATCAAAGTTTTCTTCGTTGGAATAATTAACAGCTATTGTAGATACTTGAAATCAACGAAAAGTCTCGTTAAACACTTAAAAAAAAGAAATGAGTCGTACAAATGCAAAACCCGCAAGTCAAAGAAATACGAAAATTGAGATAATATGGGTGATGGATAGGGAATCGCCTTCTACACGTGTTGGAATATTCATTCACTTGCAAAATTCGCCAAGTCTAATGTAATTTCAATATTAAAATTCACGTTTAAATTCAAAACCCGCCAATCGCAGCAGTCATTCAAATACAGCCGCGTTGTGCTGACGGAGCATAGTATTGTCAACGGACGAACAAGCATGCTCTTTTAGTTATCTAGAATCGTTTCGGCTTCGTTTAAAGGTGCACGCCGTTTTTTATAAGTAAAATTGATGTTTTTGAAACCAAATTGACAAAAACACCTCCAAATAAAAGCAGGAAAAGGCAGAAGAAACCAGGAACCCATAAGAGACAACTACGGAAGAATTCCTTGTAAGTTTTTTTTTTGCTATTTAATAGAATTAGTATTTTTTGGCAGATATGGTGCAAATGACCTCCCAAAAATTCCAAACTGCAAACATCAAAATTACTTGAAATTAAAAATGTGCGATGTAAAAGCGTTTCATGACTTGTTTTACAAAAGGAAAGACTAACTATACCAAGATACACTAATTCATAAGTATTGTAGCGTTGACGAAGCAAAGATGTCCAGGTTTAGAAATAATATTCGCGGGAAGAAATATCTTACAGTTAACTATATCATTCGAAAAGCTAATGGAAAAGGAGCGAAGGTTTGTCGTCATTTTTTTTAAGTATCTTGCGTATAAAAAAAGACAGAGTCCAAGGCGGTTTTTGGAGACAGGACAAAAGAAGGCCACCGTGGCGACAAAGTAAAAAATAAAAATGACGAAAAAAAGAACTCAATATCAACATTCATAGAGAGCTTGTCTTGTACCGAAACTCACTATTGTCGAAGTAAAACAATGGCAAGAAAGTACTTGCCTTGTGAACTAAATATCAGAAAACTACATAAAATTTAGAATTAATTAGTAGATGGCCGTTTAAAAGTGAAAGAATGCTTCTTTAGGAATTATGTTGACAGTAACTACAACATAGCCTTCGGTACACCTCTTACAGATATGTGCTAGGAATTTTTAAAAGCACAACAAAAACTGAAGACTAAAGCAAATCAAAACCTTAGAAATAAAATTATGGTGGCCAGCAGGGTACACAAGTAGAAGGCACAGGCTTTTTACTGGCATCTTAAAAAAGAAAACAATAACATTCAGTGTTTCTCATTCGATTGTCAAAAAAATCTGGCTCTACCAAAACTAGCCGATCATTCGGCTTATTTTTCCCAACAATTCAATTTGTATAATTTTACAGTCATAAAAGGGACATCGTCTACAAAGCAAAAATCCTGAAAATGTATCTTCATATCCATGGACAGAACAGCAACTACCACCTGCCGCTTTCATAGATATTACCACTGTTCGTCTTTTTGCTGATGGATGCGCTGGTCAGAACAAGAACTTAATTGTTATTGGAATGCTCACCGCATGGTTTTATAGAATTGCTCAAAATCGAATACCTAAAATTGAATTCATTTTTCCTGTTGTCCGAACACTCTTATATGCCTCCTGAACGGGTATTTGGGCTAATTGGACGAAAAGTAAAAAAATACCCTGCAATTACAAATCCAAAAGAATATTACAAAATAATTAGATAATTTTCCAGAGTCCAGGTTTTCGGAAAAGACTGGGATGCTTTTAACTGGAAGGAAGTAACTACGATGATTCTGAAATCTCCAACGAATTGGCATTTTCAGTTTAACTGCGCCAAAAGAATTATTTTGGAAAAAATAGAAGGCACCAATACTATTACAGTACGCGGTGAAGTAATTTATAGAAGCAATAATTGTGGAGTTTCAAATAGCATTTTTAAACGTGGCGAATCATCAGTAATATTGAATCCTGATGTTTTGCAACTGGGAAGACCTATGGATCCTCAAAAAGTGGCATCCGTGGCGAATTTGTTGAGTAAGCATTATGCAACCCAATGGAGAAGGTTGCCAAATTTCAATTTCTATAGAGAAGCAATTGATCAAGATCAAGTACAGCTTATTCAAATGGCCCCTAATGACGGTGTTTGCTGTCAAAATAACTATGATCTTGTAACAGACATTGATTTGAGAATTTAGATTAATATATTTGGTTTTTTATAAATTAAAGTTTTCCTTACGTTTTAAGACAGTTTTCAATGACATTTATTATAGTTTCTATTGCCTATAATGAAAATAAAATACTTTACAAAACTTTTTCTTAAAAGTGTTCTTACATTTGAGATGCAAAATCTGCCAAGTCATTTTTTAAATATTGGTTTTAATCCACCTAATGCATTTAGATTTTTTAAAAGTTTCTTATTAAGCTAAGAAACTATCTCAGAATATTGCAAAAATACAAGTGACCTTAAAAATACCTTAATTTCATTTCCTGCGGTTTTCTTGATTATCTCTAAACTGCTTAAAAGTAACTTGGCGGGTTTTGCATCTATACGGCTCAAATAAAATACACGCTACGCGTCCTACTCAAAGCCTACTGTCAAAACGGAAACATCATTTTGGTTTTTAGAGCTTAAGGAAGATAAAAACCAAGACTTGTGATAACATGATTGAAAAGCTTTTGAGGGTTCTTTCCAAAAATGCAAAAATCCAATATGGCGTCCGTATAAAAAATAAAGTTTGATAAATATCTCAAAAACAAATGAAGCTAGAAAACTATTTTTACTTGAATTAATTTCCTCTTATAAAATTGTACTAATAATCTATTAATCATAAAAGCATAAGAACAGTCGTTTACGAGCTACGGGCAAAAGTTAAAAATGCACAATTTTGGTTTTTCTTAATTATCTCAAAAATCATAAAAGATAAATAAAATCTAAATGCAGATTTGAATTTGAAATTAAATTCTCTAAATATTTTTTAATTTAACCAACACTGTAGCTCTAATAGTTACCCAGATAGCAATACATGCAAGCCAAATCTGAGACACACTGTATTTTGCTACTAGTCAATGCCTGCCTCGATGAAGCAGGATGAGTAATAATAAATAATTCAATATAAATCTGATAACATTAAAACCATTTGAAAATTCTAAAAAATTGGGTTTGAGGAACACGAAACGCCGACTAACTCTGCTCGTCATGCTCTTAAATATCCAGTCATGTATACAACATTGAGTTATTTAGAGTGTATGCTACTCTAATTTTTAATTTAGAGATGGCCATGAAAATCTCATATGCCAGTTCGCATGCAACTGAATATATCTAAAAATATAATTCTATACGATGGGTTAAACGTTTGCAGATACTTATAGCAGTAACAAAATAATAAGCAAACACTAAATTTTTAACATCTGCTGAAAATAATCTTATTTCCTGCAAAACAAATAACATGCCCATTAAGGTGGAACGAAAATTGATGAAAATTAAAAAAATTATACGGTTGTGTCATAGTTAAAAAAAAACATGCTCCTTACTATGAAAACAAGTGTAAAAAAGATAAAGATAGTATCTTTATTTCTTGAGGGTCCTCAGATGAACGCCATATTTAATAAAATAAGAACATTCGCTCTCTTAACCTCTTTTTATTAAGTTTTGATTTTCCTGACATGAATCATGACATTCAATTTAATATATTACTTCAGGTTGTGAGAAAGTACTTACTAAGTTACAAAGCAAAATCTAAAAATTTGGAGGCTCCCCAAATACAGCAAAGTAGAACAAAAATGCAGATATTGTTCAGATTATATTTTAATTCAATACAAGACTAGAAATTTTAAAAACAGGTAAAGGGAAACTAATAACTAGAAAATATGAACTCAAATCAACATTCCTCATTCCTATTTTTGAAATTGTCGGATTGTTTTTTTCAAAAGGTGCCTACATTTGTCTTGATTGGGCCCTGTTTTTAATAAGCCCATCGCGATTACTCTGACCACACACCGTAGCTGATGCTTCAATTACCAGGCAAACGCAACGTTCCACTGCTTGAGTGTTACAAGATAATAGTGAAAAATCAGAAGAACTTAGGTTGGATATTTTGAATAAACTGAGATCCATATTAAATGTTGGTGGTGGCAAGGTAACAATCACTTCTCTCCAAGAAATCAAGTCCGAACAATACCCGCCATCAATGGATACGTAAAATTATAATAATTGTATGTTTATGCTTTGATTTCAGAGAGGTATTATAAAAAATATCGTTCATTACACGTCCAGAAACAGCTTTTCCTGTGCTTGCACGACTTGATACCGACTTGATTCAGAAACTGTCGTGCGAGCACCGGAAAAGCCTAGTTTCCGGACTGGTAATGAAATATACTATTTGAATATTTTCAGGTAATATTTTACATGATTTAATTAACTCAGATAAGTGTCTTGTTTAGTAATCACTTGAGGGTCGAAATTTTACTCTAAATCAGAAGGGCTCATAGACTTTAATTACGTAAGTTACCAGAAAACAGACAAATATTTTCACCTGGAACTCTTTTGCCATTAGAGTTTCAAAATAATGGAAAAGACGGAGGTGTCTCATGGTGGAAATTGGTGGAAATGGATGAGTTCTATAATACAGGTTCTGTTGCTCTAAAATTTAAACAATTGGTGCTGTTTTAGTGAGGGAGGGATGATGAGAGTCAGGATTGATTTGAAGCTGCAGAAATAAGAGAAATCGATCAGATAGAAGGCAGTGGGAAATAGTTAGTAAGATGGAGGTGGAACAAATAGCTACGGAGAAAAATATCAGAGTTTAATATTTGATAGTCTGGCCGAGTCGTAAATAAAACTTACGTAGCTACGCTTAGGAATAATCAGTGCTCGATAATGATTTAGAGAAATGAGGGATTCTGAATCCCAATAATTGTGCTTTCTGAGCAGAGATTTGTAGGTGGGAGCGGTGGTTCTTTCAATTTGATTTATTGTCGGAAATAAATCCCAGTGCTTTGAAAATTTCTTCAATGGGAATTTTTAGATGGTTTAATTTGGAAAAATTATTGTCGCTTTTACATACGATGGAGTATTTCGAGAGTGAAAATGATAGCCTTTTGTATCTGTCCAGCTGTCTAACTTTTATAACCCGAACTGTAATTGTTTAACAATGGAGTGGGCAGACTTATAGGAAACACGTAAGAGTAAATCATCTGCAAAAATGCTAAGGGAGATTTTGTAATAGATTTGGAAAGAGAGTTGAGCTCAAAGCGGAGCCCTGTGCTTCAGACTGGAAATATTTTTACTCAGGCAAATTGTGGAGGAACCGGCAGAGAAGAGTTACAGACAAAGGAAAGAAGATAATACCTTTACAACCCAACTTTTTCAGTTGGATTAAAATATTGTGTTTTCAACGGATGTCATAAGAATTGGTGGTCTTTAAGGAGGTTCTTATTATTAAATGACGATTGAGTACCTATCGGAATCAAGGCCGACCACATGGTTGACTATTGATGGTTTACGACGAAATTGGTTTTGATCTGAAATTAAAAAACTTTTGGCTAGTAAGTGTCATAAAATACTATTATTGATAATTATTGCCAGTATTTTACATTTAGGTAGGACGAGAACTGTTAATAACATTTATTGTTCTCCATTTTTGTGTATGTGAATGAGAATAGAGGAGCGCCAGGACTCCAGAAAAAGATTGAAAAGTCACAGTAGTGTGTAAAGTTGAAAAGTGAAATTTGAAAAGTGGATTGAGAAATTGGATAAAGATCCAACCACTCATAAGTGTCAAATGGTTTTGATATGGACGAGCCTTTAATGCTCAAAATCAATCAATCAATCAATATTCCATTTCAATTTTTATCATGTAACTGATATGGGAGTAGTGGTTGAAAATCAAAATACAGAGCGCTACATAAAATCACTCCACAACATCTTCCATTCCATTGTTGCGAAAAGAGCACCCCTCTATCTAAGCTGGTAAGCAAGATACCCAATAAAAAGTGCAGGTATCATTACGAAATTAATCTCAATCTGAAAAGGTGACTTGCCCGTATTTAATATATTGTCATAATCTATGGAAAATAACCGTATTATTAGAAATGTGGGAGATATCAAAAACCGACCCAATAAGTTATCTCTAATAGACCCTTCTCATATACCCACGTCCAATTTATATCGATTTTCTTATAAAATTTCATATATTTTGGCATTTCAGACCCTATATGCGGGCATGACATGTCATTCTCGATACAAATTTGCAATATACAAACCTATTACCCAGAAGTGTGTTTAATCTTAACGCATCAAATTGATAATTAGGACATACCATCGAAAATTAATTTTGTCTATAAATAAACTATTTTATCAATAATAAAACGAGTGTTATACAGTGTTTGCAAAAAGTCAGAGCCTTATGGGAAATATTTTTACTTCCTTTTCAGTATAAATTAGTACACAGAAGAAAACGACTTTTTCCGTCGTGATGTGTCGAAGCAAAAAAGTTAATATTTGATATTAACATACTGATAGAATTAAAATATTAAAAGTACATTAAAAAATGCTTAATAAGGATTTCTTTATAATGTTGCTGAAAGAATCAATTACGAAATTGTATACTTTGTTTTATTGGATATTGAAATCACTTATTAATATGGGTCACGTATAAATTAATTTGATCTTAAGAAAATCTTTTTAGAAGCTATATCTTCGATAACGTTGGTCAACTAAACATATCTATATTTTTAGAAAATAGAAGCATATGTATTAAGGTTTCTGGAATTAATTTAAATCGATTCTTACAAGAGCTTGTACGAAGTATTGTTCAGTTGATTATTGGTCGACAAAAGTTAGCTTTGATTGTAAATATGCACTTAAAACTATAAAAGTTTTCAAGAAAAGCGATGTGATATGTTGATTTTAAAATTATAAACTTATGATACATATATGTTTTTGCAGTAAGCTTTGCAGATTGCATTAAAAAGATTTGCAATATATTTAACATTATATGTTTAGGATATGGCAAAATGAATTATTAGTTCAATTACAATAATTATAAAGCGGATGTTATCGATACAGTGAAATATATTGTAAATCTTCAAACTTAGTTTAAAAATGTTCTTCAAGAAGATAAATGTATATTTAAAAGTATGAAGAACAAAATTATTTCTCTTCTTGCCACGACTATATAATCATGACGCTTCTTTAGCTTAAATGCACACTGTAAATAAAATTAAGTCTAGAAAAATGTCAATCGTTTTTTAGTTAAGAGATTTTAGATATTATTTAGATCTTAATATATTGGCGAGTTTACTTTGAAATAAAATTGTGATGTGTATAAAGGTATTTTATTTCCTGGTAGTTTACTTACAGAAATAAAAATGGATTATTATCTAATAAGGGACGAATAAAATATAACTTCGATTTGATAGCTGAAAATAAAAAACGAGATATGTTTATACCATTGTCACTTGTTTAATTTTCAGAATGGCGATCAAATAGTACGCTCTGGTATTAAACCGGGACGTTGACTGACTACCCCAACCGCGTTATAGTGACTACGATGATTTAACACACCGTACTTAAGAATTTACATATTTACAAAAGATCGTTGGTTTCGAGAAGGAGGTAAAACTAATATAATAAGTGTAAAATTGATATTACAAACGGCTGATTATCTAATCAAATCAAGTCATTGAAATATTTATGCAAACCAGCAAATAAAGTTTTTACAAAGAAAATCTGTAAATTCCTATTATGCTAATGTAGACTTGTTAAGTTTTCTTCGGGGTACAGAACATCATTCATTAGATCCAAAGCCCACAGCAACGTTTTCGCAATTACTGACTCCTTTAATAATTGAACCACTAATAAACCCTCATAGGCAACTACGAATGGTTCTGCGAGGAATTCCTGGGCTCAAAAACCCTTCGCGAAAACTAGCCCTCTTCGCTGATAAGGTCTAACTATGATAGTGGTAATTACTTTATAAATAGATGTCGATAAATATTTGAAAATTATGTTTTTCCACAAAATATAAGAAGCATAAGCTATAAAAGAATTTCTAATCGTCTTCGGCCACTTGCGCATAACATGCTCCTTTTATTTCCATGGTACGGAAATCGAGATATAAAATCCGAAAATTCATGGGCTTAACACGAGTTTCCGATTAGAAAATTTGGTGTTTAATATTTACGATTGTGTAATATGCCTAGTCATGCTAGTAGCCAGTCCAAAAGGATGTCTACTTCAGTATCTAATTATCTTAAAAAAGGTAATAATGGAAGCCTTTACTTACCAGTCTTACCACTAGCAGAGCTTTATCAGGTAAGTTTTAGTTTAGACTTTTATGTAGATTTATACATATAACTAGCATAAGATAAAAGCTGAATGCACAGACTTGCCATACAACGTTCATACAGGTATATGTTATAAAATATGTTTAAAAAAAAAATGTTTAATTTAGTTCAGAAATCATCTGATTTTAACACGAAATGGATTTGATGGTTGAAAGTTAGCGTTGTTATTATTTACTTGCTTGTTGTCTCGATGATGCTTGTAGAGTATTTATTTACCAAATTCAAACACCAAATGCCAACTAGAAAAATATACGGCCGGGAACGTATTTTAACCCAAACTGAATATGCGTCTCCAATGAATTATCCTCATTAGACATCCTTATAGCTTTTATTTTTATTGTCTGTACAACTGATTCAAAATCCTAATTTCCCATCAAATCTTACTACAACAGAGTTTTATCCACAATACAGAAACAAATTTTTTGCACTTAACGCGCGTTGCACTGACCATGTTAGCAGCATCAGGGAATTATTAAAACTAAACTTACAATCTACCTAACGCTATTTTATACTGACTATTTGCTTAATCAAACAAAGGAAACAAGAACCAATTATAGGATCGTGTTAGTCACGCTATATCAACCAATACAATGGATTATACGGAACAGGCCTTCTATCTCTATTTAAACTGTTCTCATATTTAATAATTTTCATATTTTCGAATGCCTCTAATAATCTTCTGTTAGATATACTAAGAATTATTTTTTTTTTATTTTTAATTGTTAATCTATGGATATTTTCAAAAGCATGCTCGGCAAAACTTGATTTTTCTATCCTACTATAGTTCAAATGAGCTATGTGTTCTTCAAATCTCATTTATAGGTTAAAAAATCCGGTTAAATTTAACCTTTGGTTAAATATAAAATTAGTGTCAAACGATAGCTTATGAAAAACCAAGATAGGAAAGTGCAAACCATTTTGTTCTATCTTTGGCCGCTAAAATTTTACAGGCTGTCAAACTTGGTAAAAAAGGTCTTAGGCCCGGTTTTTCAATGTAAAAATCTCCGGTATTATTAATTTTAGCTACTTGTAGTTAAGCACAAATTTTGTTTAGAATTTCACTGTCTATCAAACTGCTGTAACAGTTATAGGTCTTTCCATTAAAAAAAAATTTCATTTTTGAAAATACCACGTGATTCTGATGTTCAATTGTTTTTTTGACATCGGCATAATAATCGGCATCAAAAACTACACTACTTTGCTAATTTAGCCACGTTCGTAGCTCTTATAATAAGAAAGTTAGCAATAGTGCCGTCTTAATTTGGTACAGGCTGTATATGGACTGACACCAAAAATATGTTGGGCAATCCATACAAGCGGGATTCAAAGAACACATCATAGTTCATTTAAAATATGGTAGAACGGAAGAATCAAGTGTGGCCGTGCATTATTTTAATTAAAAATATAAAATTAATTCATAATATATATGGCAGGACATTATTAGAAGCATACGAAAACGAAAGTATGAAAAGTATTGTAAGAATAGCTTAAATAGAGATTAATAGCGCCTTATGCACTTAAATATTCCGTACATCTATTTCGCACTTAGGGGATTTTTTTTTGTCAAATCATTCTAAATTTGAACTTATTTTCAATCAACGCGCGGGCGCGAAAATTGTCTACGGGATGAAATCTGGTGCCAAATTCAGGTACAGAATATAATAACAGTTTATGAAACAGCATGTCTTTGCAGTCCAGTGCATTGCTTTCAGCACGTCTGGTGGTACAGGTGGATAGACGATATGCTTGTGATACGGCGGCCCGGGTTCGATTCCCGTCAGTGGCCAGACAAAATTTTTTATACATATTTTAAGGTTACGTTTATTTATTTTTTAATTTAGGTTAGTTTTGTTTGGTTGCGTCATGCGTGAAGTTAACAGTACTCTTTTAAGTTCTCGCTTTCCAATGATTTATTATTGCCCACAATCGGCCTAAATAAACCGCTGTAGGAAAATGCTTGCCTTTAAAAGACGCCTCTCATCCTTTCCGAACTCCGACCATACTCTTGGAAGCCTTCCAAAAATACTTACGCTGCAGAAGTATTTATTACATTCCGTACCTGAATTTAACACCGAATTACGTTCCATACACGATTTTCGCACCCGCGCGTTGATTGGATAGAAGTTCAAACTTTGAATGGTTTGCCCAATAAAAAAACCTAGGTGCCAAATGCATGTACGGAGTGTATCAATTGGTTGATCGTACGTGACTAACAGAATCCTAGGATTGGATCTTTATGGTTTCGCTTGATCAAAAAAATAGTTACTGTAAAATAGAGTTAGGTAGATTGTTAGTCTAGTTTTAAATTGTGATGTTATCATGCTTAGCGAAACGCGCGTACAAAAAAATTATGTGTTGGTATTGTGGATAAAACTGTGTTGTAGTGCATTTTGCCAAATGTTCCAACCCCAATTCAGCATCATATCTTATTTTTATCTTGCTCAATTCAATCGAAATTTACTTTAATTTTAAAGCAGAGGCGGGAAAGAGGTTTGACATATTTTTATGCACTATTATATTGCTCATATGTACAGGATGTCTTATACAGAGAGTTTAAAAACCCTTAAAATAAGTATTCTGCTTAAGAGTAAACCACCTCTATTTCTTAGTTTCAACTAAAACACTACCTGAAAAGATAAATTTCAGTTGTTTTTATTTTTACACGGCTCAGTTATATTGAAAATAATAACATCATAAATACACTTAAACTAATAAAAGGAAACGTGGGTACTACTGCTACTACTTATTCTACTTCCAAACATTCTTGCTAATAATCTAAAGCCTAATCCAGATTAGATACAATATTTCTAAACAATGTTTCGAAACAGAACAGACATATACAGTCATGGGCGTAGACAGGATTTTTTCTCAGGGGGGGGCGAGCCGTAGACAAGGCCGCAGTAGTGGCAAATTTTGGGGGGCCACGCCCAATTTTTACACAAAAGTTATGAGTCGGTTAAATTCCCAGGGGGGGCCATGGCCCCCCCTGGCCCCTCCCTGTCTACGCCCATGTATACAGTTTTGATACTGTTTGAATACAATTTATTTCCGTATGTGGAACAGTTGTGCAACAGAATTGTGGAGATTTCTTGTCTCCCGTCGCAATGGAAAACATATACAAGTCCCAGATAAAGCCACACCAGATACGAAACATAGATCAAAAACTCGCCTATTTTCTTTGACCTTGTGCGCGAAAGTTATGTAGGGCCCGCACCAAAAATTTTATTCGTAATTCAAAATTTTTGCCCGCACCAGCAGAAAATTTTTGGAAACATATTGCGTATTATTTGTGAATTACTGATTTTGTAAAGACCTTATTTTTTTGTTTTATCGCTATAAAATTTTGATGTAATTTTGTATTAGCTAATTATTATATGCACGTTTGGAAAGCTGCAAAAGCTCTGTTTAAGAAATATTTCAGAAATAATTGTGAGGTTATTATTATATATAAGAACATAATTATAGAAAAGAAATTAGTGCAAGAAGTGAATGGGAAATATAAATTACGAAAAAGGGTATTTGTAACTTTAATTCAAACATTTTTTTATACATACTACATGCACACATTATAAGAAATATCTAAGCATTAATTAAATCTGACAGTCTGTTATTTTATGTAGGTAATTACGATCTAAACATTCAACCATTTTTCTGACATTTGGACATAATATTATTTACAATTATATAACTATTACAAATAAGAAAGAGTTTTTATTTTCCTATTGGTGTGTTCAGCTTTTTTGGAAGTGACTAAATCTCTATTAGTAAATATACGGGTATAAAATATTTTTATCAAATAAACAATTTAATTGCATATAAAAGAGGAAAATTAGAACATGACTGAGAAAAACTAATTTGTTGCATTGCTTTAATGAATTTCTCACGGGCCACGGAAGATCCTTATTTTCACACTCGTCGTGAAATATACTATTGCGTGGAACTACTAAAGTTACTATACTATATAAAAAATTATAAATGTTAATAATAAAACCAACATACCTTACAGGATCTCGAGGTAATTTAAATAATTATTTTTTATCCCCACTTCTAGGTGAACAATGTACATAAAAGAAATTATACAAGGCATTTTCATAACCACAAATTACAAAAGTGTCAAAAAAATTATATGTTGAATCTATAGATATCGCCGCCCAAGCATCACGAATCTAAAATATCAATTGAAGTCTTTGACTATACCCTCGGATGGCTGGCCATCCGTAGGGGGCGGAGATTAACATAAACACGTTTGCACGTGTTACATAGGCAGTTGCGCATCTGGTGTGGTTATCTGAGTACAAGTGTTAACAAGTTTGGACGTACTTAGATACATGATACACGAAACCCGAATTAGTTTATTCAGTGCCTGTCTACTGGAATAATTTGTTTATTTAAGTGTGTGTTAAGGATGTGGACCCAAGGGATTATATTAAAATTAATTGAAGATATACATTCTACATCTTATTTGTGGGATGTCAGTTGTACGGACTATAAGAATCGTAATAAAAAAGTGATGCTTTAAAAAATATTTCCAAAAAATATAATGTTATGTTTACTGAAATTGAAAAAAAAAATAACATAGCCTAAAATCATAATTTCTTCGAGAGCACAAAAAACTGTAGGATTTCAAAAGAAGTCGTAGCTCACTGCTTTTAAAAATAATCGTAAAACAATAATTAAAAATGTATAATTAAATCATAGTGTATCGGAGAGAATATTTGGCGCAAAAGTATCAAATTTATTAAATATAAGAATACTTTAAAGAGAGATAGAGAATTTATTCAACTGATACATATCGCGTGATCAGGAACTGAAATTTTACGGGGTCGTCCAAACGGAGAAACCAAATTACCCCACATTAAGTTTTCAGTTATTTTGGATTTGTGAACTAGAAATTATTGTAATTATTTTATTCATGAAATAGGATTACAAAAATATAAATTAAATTGTATTCTGACGTTATAACAAAAAGTGGTATGTATAAAGGAAACTTAACCTTCTGCTCATCTCACTGGGCCTCATTTTTATATTCGAACGATAACACCGGGCTGTTATTAAATGCGCAGGTCCCAAGGTCGAACATTTGCTGTAGGTAGACGCGAGTTGCTTGTGCCAACAGCATATCTGTAAGGAGCTTCTACGTTTTCTCTATTTTCTGCCCGAAACAGTCGAATTGCATACAGAATGGATTTTTGCATGACCCATATTTTATGCCTCTAGTTTTCACGTCCGAAAATGAAAGTTGTTGACATATCTGAAGAATTTTCTACGTTTTCCCTTATTTTTTACACAAGTCAGGACATTTTTGGGAAAATATTATAAAGGTATTTGGTGCTGCCATGTATTTGATATCAAAAAAAATCTTAGGAGCTACCGTCTTGTAGCTCGAAAACAAGAGTACTCCCGCATCATTTTGTCCCCAGTATGTTAGTCTTATTATAATGCAAATTTATGATTGACTCATTCTTCTCTCTTTCGTTGGCCATTGCTGCATTATTGAATTGCATTGATAACAAAATGACTGCTTTATTTTTACGGGGAACATATGAAACGAGCTTTTTTTTATCGGTTAAACCAAATATAGAGGAGTGTTTTTACCGTTTAGTATTTACATGAAATTCTTGGGGAATCTCACGTATTTATTCGCAGCACTCTAGTTATCATTAGTTTTTCTTCTCAAATTCTTGTTCTGCTAGAGGAATTAAAGTAAAAAAAAAATGTGAGTAGTAACTCTTCTTTGTGTTCCAACGTAAGGGTTGATTATATGTGTGGTATTACTCTCTCTGTTTATCATGCCCGCGTAACTTGGCTGTTCAAAATATATGCTCTATAGGAATCAGCACACATAATTTATTCCTTTCAGGTTGGCATTTTATATATACCTACTCGGAAAGGACACTTTGCACGAAACGTTACCAAACGCTCAGGGACATTTGTACTAAGTGAATAATTGTCAAGGCAGTTCGTCACAAACTCATCATAAATAGTGCTGGCCGTTACATACTTTCTTTCTATGCTACTTTGTCCCGGGATCATCAAACCGAATACTTCTAAAAATCGGTTTGAAAATTTCTAGAAAGTTCCTACAGCAGTAAATTATAATTTCTTGAACATATAATTTTCAGTCCACAGTGCTGTTATGTGCAGTTTCCTTCCACGAGTTATGCAGGGCATCAATAAATACTTGCATCTACTTTACAGTTAGCTCGATCCACAAAGTTTCATTTCCTTAATTTTTTCCATATATGCATTTCCCACATACTTGTGTAACCCTATATTTGGCTCAGTATAACCCCTACGATTCTGTGTTTGTGAAACGGCGGCACGGATTCGATTCTCGTCGGTGGCAAGACTTTTTTTTAAGGTAATGTTTGTTTCTTTTTTTAAATTTGGGTTTTTTTGGTTAGTTGTGATTGGTTGCGCCCCGGAGCGAGCGAAGCGAGCGGAGGGCCATGCGTGAAGTTAATAATACTCTTTTAAATTAAAAGTAATGAGAACTGAGAATTGGCGTTCCCTGATTAATATTATGTGGCCGTGGCTGTTTAAAGTTAAGTCGGCAAGAAATCGGTTACACTTAGCTCACACAAGTTATGGGAACAGACCATCCGACGAAGCACATCTGCACCTGCTGAATCTGCAAGCCAGCTCAGCATCTTTTAACTTATAAATAGAAGTATATTCGTAACTATTGTTTGTCTTGTATTGCCTTGCAAAGTCTCTGCATCTTTAGATACATATTTTGTCAAGTTAAAGTAATATAGACCCTGTAGTAGTGAGTTGTTTTTAAAAACGGGCTTAACACGAGAGGCGACATAATTGGCGCAGTCGGTAGGATTCCCGAAAATTGGTGTATCGAACATCGATTTCTTCGTTTCAACGATTAATTGGGAAATTCGAATAACTCAGTCACCGAAGTGTTAAAAGAAGAACCAAGCGACGGGAACGGTTGAGAGCATATCAGCCGCAGGAATAAGCATCGTCCGACCCAAGCAAGGAAGTCTTAACCCCTGCAACCTGCTACAGAAGTCCTGGGCGGCAGTCAAAAATCGACTTCTTCCTATAGGCACCTAGCATAGAATAAGTCCTGGGCGGCAGTCAAAAATCGACCACTACCTATAGGCACCCTAGATAAGGATGAAGATAATTTTTATGTAAGTGCAATTTCCATTTACCATTTTCCATTGATTTTAACCAATATATATATTTGATAATATTTATATTTACTGCGGAAATTGACAATCGATAATCTAAGTAATACAATTTTAATTCTATTAATTTTACAATTCTTTTATGCTGATTAAAAGAAAAGACTACTAATTATTTAATTCACATTTTATGAGCAATATCGAAGATATCGCTATTTTATTAGAAAACCTATTTATAGAAAAAGATAATACAGTAACGATGGCTACTGACTATAATCTATTAAAGCTCGCAATTGATTCAATTCCACGTTATGATGGTGATCCACATACTTTGAATGTATTTATAAATAATTGCGAATTTGTACATTCTACCTTTAGTACTGATAATAACGAAGAAATTTACGAACATGAATCAACCAAAATACACAACCACCGAATTATTTACCCAAAGTGTCGATAATACACCTATTGAATTTGAAAATCCATTCGAGTATAATAACCATTATCCATTCGAGTATAATAACCATTATGAAAATAATGAAACCCAAGAATATACTTATCAAGATTATTCTAATGTCCCAACATATGACTATGACGTCACTAACACTCATTATTATCAAGCACCAGTTGAAAATGTCCCTGCTGACCAGTTCATTGCACAACCTTGTTGTAACGTAACAGATAATCACGAATCAAATTTTCACGAGGTCGAATTGCAGACCAACCTAACATAATCCAGATAAACTCTGTCAATACAGAGTTGCCGTACATTTTTATCCCTGAAATAAATGCTATTTTTCTTATTGATACAGGTAGTACCAAAAGCTTAATTGATCCACGTTTGGCATATGCGTTCTACAAAAAGTACATTTATAAAGGAAATTTTAATATTCAAACAGCACATAGTATCTCGTATCACAACGAAGTTGCTGAGATACCGGTTTTTAATATTTTCTCAGTAAATGAAACGCATAAGTTTTATTTGTTTAAATTTAGCAATAAACATGATGGATTAATAGGTATAGATCTATTAAGACAATTAAACGCTAAAGTAGACATTAATAATAATCAATTATGCCTACCACATACTGTTGTACCAATAATTTTGGATTCTGAAAACTCAAATATAAATCGAAACTATTCTAAAACTCGACTTAATTACAACATAAAGATAGAACCAAGAGTTCAACAAATTGTCAAAATACCTAGTCAAGAAGATACATTAGTTAGCGATAACGTAAAAGATGGTTATGCGAAAACCACAACAACAATAAATACACCTTGTTGTTTACCGAAATCAAAAATAGCAAAATTTAGTCCTGAATCAAAAAATGTTGAAAATTCTGATAAAAAGGAAATAAAAGAAGAAATACGCAATGATAAAAATTTAATTCAACCTCTAAAAACGAAAATTAACGAAACTACACTGCAACCTATTTGTAAACGAGACAAGATAATATATATAAATAGCATTGACAAAAGTCTACCGTATATTTTTATATCGGAACTTAATGCAAACTTCCTAGTCGATGCAGGAAGCAGTAGAAGTTTCATCTCTCCTAAAATTGTTCAAAAATTCTACAATGAGCGCACATTTGAGGAAAACTATTCAGTACAAACTTTACAAACAACATCAAACCCTAATCAAGCAGTTATAATACCCATATTTAAAGATTTTAAAGTAAACAAAAACTATAAATTCTATGTCCTCGATTTCTGCGACAGATTCGAAGGAATAATAGGTATGGACCTATTAGAGTGTGTAGAAGCAATCATAGATTGTGGAAATAAAGAACTAATTACCCGATATGTCACTAAACCAATATTTTACGAACGGCCAAAAGATCTTGATTTAAAAGACATTGTAACTATACGGAAACCTGTAAAAAACATTTTTCCAAAAATGAAGAAGTTCGTAAAACAACCAGTTAAACACGGAACGAAATAAGAGATAGAAAATGAAAGTACCTTTTAATACGAACATGCTAATTCGTAAGGTAAAGTTCTAAAAGGAAAAACGTAACTTAACAAATAATATAATAATTATATACACGCTTGCATTTATGTATTTAAATAAAAAAAAGCCTATTTAGTATTTGCTATATAATGTATTAATAATTATCCTACTATAAAATAATTTATAAAAAAGGCAAATATAATACCAATGCTGATTGTCTCTCTAGAATTTCATTAAACGCTATCGAAAATGAAAACGAATCTATAATCAATAATCGCGGAGATATTGGCAACGACATAAGTCAATACTTTCTTCAATTCTCTCTAACCACTGAACATACTAATCAAGGTATTCCTATTTTAGATGAAATAATAAATAATAAAGTCAACCAAATTTTGGTCTATCCTACCATTTCCCCAAAAATTCATATTACTCACGAGACATATGAAAACCACAAAATAATAAAAATTAAAATTCCGATCAGTGATAACGAAAAAGTAATTTGAGACTTTTTAAAAGAATACACAAACTCAAAATTAAATTACCATATCTATTTCCACCAAGATAATTTATACCTAGCCTTTAATAAAGTGTATTTAGAATATTTTTCTGTAAATGGTCCGAAATTAATTTGATGTACTAAACTAGTCAATACTATTTCCGATAAAGAAGAACAAGTTTTAATGATAAAAAATCATCACGAAGGTAAAACAAACCATCGAGGCATTATTGAAACCCTTCAATATTTAAAAAGAAATTATTATTGGAAAATATGAAAAAAAATTGTAACGGATTATATTAATCAGTGCGACATCTGTAATCGATCTAAGTATGGAAGAAAAAAACCATATGTTCCTTTTATGTTAACCGAAACATCTTCTTAAACCATTTCAGGTAATACATATCGACGTATTTACATTTGGTAATCGCGACTATCTCACGCTAGTTGATGCTTTCTCAAAATTCGCACAAGCAATCTGTTTACCAGGTAAAACCGCAATTCACCTGTGTAAAGCTCTGATAAAATATTTCTCATCATTTGGCGTTCCACAAAATATTATTCTTGATAATGGCAGCAATTTTAACTTTAAAACAGTAAAGGAAATGCTTAAGTTGCATAAGATAAAAGTTCATTTTACTACGCCACAACATCATGAATCAAATGTTGTTGTTGAAAGATTCCATTCCACCGTCATAGAACACCTGCGTGTTTTAAGAGAAATATATCCTGACGAAACAAAAAGCGATCTTATGGATTACGCAATAATCGGTTATAATAATTCAATACATAGTAAGACAAATTATACACCTTTTGAGTTGGTATTTGGCCATACAGATTTAAGAGACCCAAACGAAATATTCATGCCGGAAATATTCTTTTTGACAATATGCGGAAAATCATAAAGAAAAATTAAAACACGTATACGAAAATGTTTCTGAAAAACTTAATAACCAAAAAGAAAAAATTGTTTCAAAACACAATACTCTAGGCGAAACGAACCCAGTATTTAAAGTAGGTCAAACAGTATATAAAATAAATCCTAATAATAGAAATAAGAAAAATCAAAAGTTCTTAGGACCCTATCTCATTACACAATTATTAGATAGGAACCGTGTTAAAATAACTCACAAAAATAAAGCAAGTAAGCCTGAAACAGTTCATATTAAAGAACTAAAAAACCCTTCTGTTGTTCCAGACTTATCCTGTACGTCATCAGACCAGCAAGACTAGAAAAACCCATTTACCATAATCTAAATGAAAACCCTGGTCTTTTACCCCTAAAACTTGGCAATGCACAAAATCAAATCGATACTTGCAGTTTTATTCAAATTCACAAGCGATAATTATAATTATTATCATTTAAATTCCTTGCCGACAAGATCATAAAGATCCTTTAAAGCCCTAATCCCACCTTCTAAGTACTTTCTCCTAAATGAACATAGTTTTGCACTCTTCGACATAAAATGCCAAGAAATAATAACCAATGAGTTTTTATGCCGAGAAATCCATATCTCAAAAGTCAACAAAGATTCACCATGCGAAGTTCAACTGTTGAAGTATTCAAGAAACATAACCAATTGCCTACAAGTCTACGCTGACATCACCGAGGAGAAATTCCAAAAATTGGAGAAAGGCCAATGGATAGTCATATCATATAATAGTGCCGTTGCAATCCAAAAATGCGGTAACGACAAAGACAATGTTCTTATAAACGGAACTTATGTAATCGAATTATGTAATGACTGTGAAATAACGCTGAAAGACACTCTTTTAAAAACTTTCCAAAATTCAGGACCACAATTTAAAAATATTTTCCTTCCGAATTTAAACCTTAATTTAGACATTAAAAACTCAAAAGACATTCTTATTGAAAAAGAACGTAAATTAACTTCCATAAATCTTGACGAAACGAAAGACATTTTTAGTGCTCTAAACAAACAAAAACATGAAATTAATGAAATCAATGAAGTGCCGATACATTTCGACAGAATCAGTTTTTGGACAATAATGCTTTACCTATTATTGGTTTTTGCAATATTATATATTAGTTATAGATTATGGAAGAAGAAGAGGACTGAAACACCCTCAACTCCAGCATCTGAAGAAATAAGAAAAGGATTACAAGAAATCCAAGCCACCCTCAACCTCTAAATTCAAACCATGTTGCAACCCTGGTTTTCATCTTAGGCCGGAGGAGTTATGGGAACAGACCATCCGACGAAGCACATCTGCACCTGCTGAATCTGCAAGCCAGCTCAGCATCTTTTAACTTATAAATAGAAGTATATTCGTAATTATTGTTTGTCTTGTATTGCCTTGCAAAGTCTCTGCATCTTTAGATCTGTATTTTGTCAAGTTAAAGTAATATAGACCCTGTAGTAGTTTGTGAGTTGTTTTTAAAAACGCGCTTAACACGAGAGGCGACATAATTCGCATCCGTTAGTCGACATACAAACGCAAGTCGGAGTGGAACTCGACGGACCAAAATGTATTTGTAATGGTGCTTGGAAGCTTTAGAAGTTGCACGTATGATATTCCTGTAACTCTAGGCCAATTTATTGTAAGCTATTAGGACTTTATTCAAAAGTATGGGGATTTTAGGAAGGTGCCTTTATATTATCAAGCTTTTGTAACCTTTCTGTTTTTTTTTTTTTTAATTTTTTTTTGTAAGGTGGGATAATTTGAGGACTGGTTGGGGGCTAATTGGTGAGAGCTATTTGGAAATCGTAAGTTATTTTTTCTATTTTGTAGGATGGCATGAGAATGTGGTACGAGTTTATAAGAACCACCATATCGACACTACCATCGCAGAAGTCAAGTATAATTACCGTGATATTCGCAAAATCCTTAAAGAACTAGATACGCAAAAGGCATCAGGACCGGACGGAATACCTGCCATCGTGCTAAAGAACTGCGCCAACGAACTAACACCCGTCTTTTCCTGGCTTTTTCTCTGTCTTACGGAAAAGGGATTTACTCATCCTCTCGGAAAGTCGCTCGAGTGCAACCTGTTCCAAAAAAAGACAAGAAAACCACGCCCTGAAGCTGTCGCCCAATTGCCTTGAGTCCAGTAATCTCCAAAGTCATGGAACGTGTAATCAATCAGCAACTACTCAAATACCTTGAGAACAACAAAATAATCAGCGAAAATCAATACAGCTTTCGCAAAGAGAGATCGACAGGAGATATATTGGCCTATCTCACTCATCACTAACCCAAACTGCCGTTCTTCGGACTGCCAGCCTCTCTCTGCAGCTGGCATGCCAGTTTCCTTAAGAACCGGTCTCTGTTGATCAAGTTGCAGTCGATGGACACATCTCAGACGCATTCATCATCACCGGGGGCGTGCTTCAGGGCGCAATACTTTCACCAACTCTGTTCCTCATCTATATTAATGACCTGCTGATCGAAACGAATGACCCTGTTTACAGTTTTGCTGATGACAGTACCCTTGTCTCGCACTTTTGATCAGAAAAACCCTTACCAGAGACTGAGACTCATCACTGCAGACAGGAGCAGATTACAGCAATTATTCAAGACCTGGAGAAAGTTCAAACTTGGTGCGACCTAAATTTAGTTCAGTTTAATGCAGCAAAGCCCCAAGCAGCAACGTTTATCAAGAGGGCCAATACAGCGGGCCCTGACGTCATTATGACAGGATCGACCATTCCTTCATCCTCGTCAATCGGACTGCTGGGTGTCTCGGTCAACAGCAATATGGCCTGGCATGACCATGTTGCTAACATCGCAAAATCAGCCTCCCAGAAGCTTGGTGCGCTATTTCGCAGCAAAGAACTCTATACACCGCAGCAGTTGCTCTTGCTCTACAAAGCGCTAATAAGACCGTGCTTAGAATATTGCTCACATATCTGGGGTGCCATACCAAAGCACATCCTAAAGCTTCTGGATTCCATTCAAGAGAGCTGTGTGTCTCGTCGGCGACCCGGAGTTAACCCGGAATCTGGATAGTCTGGAACACCGCAGAAATGTGTCCCAGATGTCTCTGTTTTACAGATACTTTCACGGTAGACGTTCCCAGGATTTGGCCTGCCTCATCCCGCCCCTAGCAACTCCTTTCAGGCAGTCATGACAGACGGCAAGAGCGCACCAGTTCGACATACAACTGGAATCACCTAGAACATCGCTTAACAAGAACTTCTTTGTCTGGCACACTGCATCACTGTCGAACTCACTCCCAGGACATCTGTTTCCCACTAACTGCAACCTACAACTATTCAAGAACCGTGTCAATCAACATCTTCGCACACACACAGCTCGTCGAGCGCCATAGGATCTCCCTTTAGTGTGTGTGTCACTGCCATAAAAAAAGCCCAGGAGGCTAAATATTCATACACATATTCCCATTTATTCGGGAATCATACACTAATTATATATTGTGCCACAGAACATAATATTTCGTTAAATATTCAAACTGATATTGAAACTCAGTTGAAACTATTAAAACGATCCTAATTGGGAAAATTAGTGCAATTGCTATCACACACCAAACAAATAGTTTCAAATCTATAACGATAATAAAGCTCTTGGCTGCCCACTAAAATTGAATTTTCTGATATTAAATTTAAATTAATATGGCTCACTTTAATTTGAAATAAAGGTAGTTTTATAAATAATGTTGTATTTAACTCAATTAAGTTGTTTCGTGTCTGGACAATGAGTTCGTTTTAAAATAACTAGCAATATTTTGTATAAAAATGTGATAAATATATTAGTAATTTGGTATCTGCACTTTTTAAAATCAAATACGTGAACAGCCGAGAATATATACCTTTCTGCAATATTTATAACCTGCCTTAATCGCTGGATACTAAATATGTAGCCTTAATTGCAAATTGCTCATTAGGCGGCCCATGGTTTACTCAGCGGATTATTTTTTTTTTAAAGACGTCGGTCGAAGCATATTGGCAGATAGGATAGGGCGCCACTAAATTTTTATAAGGAATTTATCAATGATTATTGACTCATAAAAATAGGGTAGTAAAATTCAGAAAAATACCCTAAATATGACTAGCGAGATATTTAGAAATTAAAGATATTTATTCGAGAACGATACGATTAATACTAACTTACCAAAAGAAACATTGGGATTTCAAACAACTTTTTTTTAAACTATATAAAAAAAGTCATAAATCGCTCACCTATGTCTTGGAATCTTACTATGCCTACGTCACATTGGACAACAATCCCATCTAAATGTTGAATTCTTAAAAGTTCGATAAAATGCAGTTAAATAAGAGGCACTATAGAGAACGTATTTTGCTACACAGCGCGGTACTAAATCACTAAAATATTCGAAAAGCAAAAATTAGAGGTAATATCGTCAGATGAATAAAAAGTTAATCGACTATATTAAATCGATAGCAAATAGAAAAATACACAAATAACCAATAAGCTACTCTGAATAAATCTCATGGCAGCGATAATATAATTATATCATTAAAAGTCAAACGCACATTAAATCTGTGAAATAATCAATACGGCAAATAGATACAAAACGAATTGAGCTCCGTTCGTATATATTTTTCAGCGCAGACGTGAAATTGCAACGGGCAGCTACATAAGATGGGCACTGCTATGAGCTGCACAATTATTTATAGTATAATAAGTATTCCTTTAAATTAGATAATAACGAATGCATTATGGAGATAATTATTAAATAAGGTAGTACTATGAGACTCTAAGAAAAGTCAACATCAAATAAATAATCGACAAAGATAATAAATGAGTTAATCTGAATTATGTACTCAAAAACGATAAGAACTAATCGACTGTTTGATAAAGTTATATTCGTCAAATCTCATAACTATAAAGGTGAAAGAAGTAGTTTGCGTTAACAGCATAAAGTTTCTACTCGAAATAATACCAGGTATGAAAATTACAGTAAGAAAAATATAAATCAATCGATTAATATTGCATTAGCTTAAAAAAAATTACTGCCTTCTATAATTTTTTTGCTCAACTAAGCTATTGCATTAAAGAGAATAGATGGATAAGGTATAATATTTGAACTAGTCAATTATCAAGTTAATTAAACCAATTAAACAAGTTATTATATGACTTATGAAATTAAATAAAGTTATTGGCGAACATTTGGTAGATATGAGACTGTTAAACGAAAACCATTTATCTGCAAGTTAATTTAACAAACTTATCAAGTTATTATGTGACTTGTGAAATTAAATAAAGTTATTGGCCAAAATTTTATACATGTTGTTTTAAACCAATTAGATGTCTTAAGGTATGACGACAACCTGAGGTTTTCGAAAATTTTTTCGGTCACAAGCTGCAAAATTAATAAGTGATAATTTCCGTGGCTTGACAACTGACACGTGCAGATGCCACAATAACAGAAGCGTACATTATTTTTGACAAATATTTATTTTTAATTTAAAAATAAGTACATGCTATTTATTATTGACAACATCAATAATTATTAATTATTAAGTCTTTCGTTTAAAGAAAAAATAAAATAAAAACAATTTGTTATTAAATACTGTATTCAAATGAAACGAATTACTGGGTAGCTAACAATCTAATAATTTGTAATATTAAAAACACAGTTATTATCAACAGTATTACTACCAGGCTGTATTGCAGTTGTTTTTTGTAGATAATTTTTTTATATGGGGGATATTTTAGTTGTTTACAACGGATTTATCACTTCTCATGACTTCAATTATACTTTGGTGATGCTCAGCATCCATTTGAAGATAAGGTTTATGAAATGGGTATTGCTGTGACCAGTAATCTTAATGAGCTGCTCTTGCACTCCATTTTTAGCCAAACTTGATACTGCCATGGCTCTTGCAGAATGTTTGTCACTTTTTTTTTTAATGGCAATCTATTTTTCGGGCAGATTCTTTTAACTAAGAAGTTAGTGTATTTGCTGCTCATTCCAGTTCGGTTTCAAGTAACAATCGATGTACTTGGAGATTTCCACGTTTTTCCATGTACTTTTCAAACAATCTTACTGGACACTCGTTCAGATTGCTCTTATTTCTTATAAGCCACTTACTCTTCGCGAGTTTTTTGGACTCACCTTGAGGAGTTTTTGTAAAAACCGGATTATAATATTCGTGTAAAATTACCTTGATGGTAATCCCTTCCCCACGTCTCCAAGCCAGTTCTCGTGAAATAATGTGTGCAAATCTATAGGCTCGTTATCATCCCACATTTGTATAATATTTTTGTACTCTTCGCCGCCTTGCATCTCGCGCAGCTCTTGCTGCTGTAAATTCCACATCTGAAAATGGATTGAACTTAAGCTGGAACTTGGCAAAACACATTTCTTGTAACTATTTAGCAGTTGAATTCCACTTAATCTGAAACAAGAAACTCTGTCGTAATCCATTTAGGTAACCTAACTTGCCGATGCCCTAACCTATATACAAAAAAGATTAAAATAGTTATAGCCTTTTGAGTTTTTCCTCTTCTAGCGAGCCCTACTACAGATGGTTATTCTCCAATTTTGTAATTTCGTTCTTCACAAAAGGCCAAAAATTGTTTCCATATCGTTGATTTTGATTTCTTCGTATTGGACGAAATTAAGTTATTTACCGCAGCTTTTATTACTTCTTGACTGTCTTTTCCAAAACGCAATATTTTCTTTTTGTATTTAACCACAAATAAAATTTTTCTAGGTTCGCTTTTGAAACTTTTCAATCAAAGTGTCAACAAAAGTCATATCATAAACATCAAAGCAAAATAAATGCCTATTAAACTGTCAAAAATTGTATTTTTTTATTAAAATAATTTTTGGTATAAAATTTTCGTACTGAATCTCCCGCGAGCTTGAATTAATCTACGCAAATTTTCTCTCGGTTGCGAAGTCTCCTAAAAAATTTTCAAAAAATTCGTACTTCAGAAAAATTTTCGAAAATTATTTAAGCTCTAGTGAGGCTATTAGTGAAAATTTGATAGATATGAGACTAACACAAACTAATCAAGTTATTATGTGACTTATGAAATTAAATAACGATATTGGTGAAAATTTGACAGATCATCAATTATCAGCAAATAAAAATAAATATCTATCCTATATTCGATAAAAATAGTAAACGACCAGGTGTCCTTTGATTATCTATCTATTCATTCATTATAATCAATTAAATGTCCGATAACTATTAATTATATGTTCATTAATCAAAATTAAATTAGGCGAAACCAATTATTCGATAATTACTTAATCATTAATCAAAATGAATTTAAACGTTACTAAACATTCGGTAATTATTCATTAATTAAAATGAAATAAAGCGATACTAAATGTTCGATAATTATTCATTAATTAAAATGAAATTAAACGATAAGAAAGACAAATATAATTGGTATTCAGCGATTCTCAGAGTTGTAGATATATAAAATAAATAGGTATTACGCTATCCTGACCGAGTTGAGGATTCTATGGCTCCCTGACAAGAGAACGTCTAACTTGAGGGCGTCACTCCAACAAAAAAGCTCCGGTACGGCTCAGAGTTCACCCTCACTGAATGGATTTTGTCTCTCGTGAAGAAATTAGTCTCTCCACGGAAAATCCACAGAGCGTGGCGGTAAGTCATACTATAATAGTCGGTATACGTATCGGAAACCATGATCTGGCCGATAATTCAAAAACTAAACTGGTAACTCTATTTGCCAAACCATTCCACTTTTACAGCAAACGATATTTCGACCGGATGGACAAAAATAGCCAATATTTTCGGAAATAAAATATCTGTCACGCAGATTCGAACACCTGTCGTAAGGCCGCGAGAGTAAGGTGGCGACAATATCGATAGCAGAAATTAACCAGTAAATGGAGAAATTCGCAAAATTGTATTAGTAAATTTGTAATGTTACATATTATACCCAACAAGATTAGTTAAATATGTAAAGCATACAATGTTTCAGATTATTCTCTCAGACCGGAATGACAACCATCAAGAACAATATACCTTAAGCAAGCTGCCTTCTATATTGTTAATAAATACTTTAACTGCCAAATGTCCTAAAACAATATTTGACCGATAGTGAAACAGCGTATTTTTGAAGTGAAACTTCTTTAGCGAGGGTAGTAAGTCCGAAAAAATTAAACGCAAATCAGTGAAACACTTTAATGACGCATGTTCCAGTATATTTATTTATTTTTATTTTATTTATTTATTAAATTGAATCAAAGACCCAGGTTCAGTAAATAGTACAACAAAGGTATAGATTACGTCCAAAGTCCAATAACATATTTACATATTGTATACTATTTGTAAATACACATACATATTTTATGAGTTTAAAAATTCATTTATTGAATAAAAAGATTGCAATTTTAAATAATTTACTACCTCTTTCTTAAACTTTCTACTATCAGCAATGTCCCTAAGATAACTCGGCAGCTTATCATAAAATTTAATACCCATGTAGCTAGGACTATTTTCGAAGGTTGCAATTCTGTGCACGGGGATACGTAGATAATCCTGACGTCTGGTATTATATGCATGAACAAAATTGTTTCTATGAAACTTTTCAATATTGTTCTTAACAAACACCAAAATGTCCATAATATAAATACATGGTACCGTCAATAGTCCCAGCTTTACAAATAGCGGTCTGCAATGTGATCTACTGTCAACACCTTCCATGGTTCTTACAATTTTTTTTTGTAACCGTAATAATCTCGTGTTATGACTTGAACATTCCCAGAATAAAATGCAATATTTAACCCTGCTATAAAATTGAGCATAATAATATGATATAAGGATACTCGTACTACAAACCTGTTTCAATCTATACATGGCAAATGCAACACAGGATAATTTTGAATAAATGTTACAAATATGTGATTCCCACCCTAAACTACTCTCTATATATACACCCAAAAATTTGGTCACAGATACCTGTTGCATGGATTTCGAATTAACCCTAATTAATAGAGACCTATCACAGCGATAACCCCGAGGAGCAAAATTCATAAAAACAGTTTTCTGTTCATTCAGACATAATCGATTTTGACTAAACCACCGCATAAATCTATCAATCATGTTTTGCGTATACATTTGCACTAACGAAATCTCGCTATCGAAACACATAGCTATTATCATCCGCAATCATAGTCAAATTTCCCTGGTCCACTATATCCGGAAGATCGTTTACAAATAATAAAAACAACAGGGGACCCAATACAGACCCCTGTGGCACTCCACATGAAATTTGTAATAAATCAGAACGTTTATCATTTACTTCAACTAACTGAGACCTATTCTGTAAATATGATGTTAACCAGGCATGAATCTTACCTCTAAATCCACACTCAAATATCTTATTTAATAGAAGGGTGTGATCAACTAGATCAAACGCCTTACTCAAATCCATAAAAATTCCAATACACTTATCTTTATTATCTAGTTGATCATATAAACTACCCAAAAATTGCAATATGCCTGATTGGGTAGAACGACCATTCTAGAAACCGTGCTGGGAAGCATTTAGTACATTAAATCTAGTTATGAATCCAATTATCCTGTTATAAACGGCCCGCTCCAAGACCTTAGCCAGGGTTGGCAGGATAGAAACAGGTCTGTAGTTACTCGCGTTTTTAGTATTCCCCTTTTTATGTAACGGCACGATCTTTGCAATCTTAAGTGAACTCGGAAAAACTGCTTCAGAGAGAGATCGGTTCACCAAATAGGTTATGGGTGGTATAAAATATATTCTACCTTCCTTAAAAATTTTAGAGTGTATGCCGTCAATTCCAGCCGAACAAGAGCTCTTTAGCGACATAATTAAGTTTGAAATCTTGTCCTCAGAAACAGTATCCAGATACATTGTAGATGAATTTCTTTTTACGCGAAATTCGTAGTTTCCATTATTTGCAGCTGGTCTTCTAATTTCATTTGCTAAATTGATAAAATATTTATTTAAATATCCTGCAACATCTCCGCTGTCTTTTATACTTCCCAAATCAGTCTCCAGTTCGATATTTCTAGATTTTGTGTTTTTGTTATTATTTAAATTCATATTAATAATTTTCCAAACTATCTTACTTTTGTTAGAGCTTTTATACAGATTGTCATAATACATTCTTTTTGATAATCCTATACATTTCCTATAATTTTTTTTATACTGTTATGGTATTATGTTAAGGTATTATTGAAATTAGGATAAGATATAATTTTTTTCCTATATAATTCTTTTAGCGTGCGTGATGAGACTTTAATTCATGTAGCCAACCAAGGTTTAGTTTTACTTGTAGTGCTATTAATCACCTTTTTAAAAGGAAACGATATATCCATTTAATGCTTTACCAGCTGTAAGAAATTGTCATATGCACTATTTATGTTATTCTGACTGTAAACAGAGCCAATTTTCCGATTGTAAGTGCCATAAAAACAATCTGAAATTTTTCTCGCTGTAGCATCTGAAATATTTATCACCCTCATTTACAACAGGTTGTATTTGAAACCTAAGCAACTGAGCCGAGTGATCCGAGAGACCGTTATGCAAGACACTACAGACAACCCTGGTCAACTCCCCACTAGTACACATGTAGTCAATGCAAGAGGCACTCAGCGATGTAACCCTAGTTGGTTTATCAATTAGATTAACAATGCCAAAAGATGTAAGAGTATCATCAAGCGCACCCCTCGCACCACCCGTGGACCACCAATCAATGTTGAAGTCTCCACAAAGAATAATTCTTGATTTTGAATGTAACCAAATATCATAAAGGAATTTTTCCAAATGTAACAAGAACTCATCAACGCTTGATGCAGGCGATCTATATATATATACATATAAATTACTTTGGTACTCATATTATTAATGATTACATTTATAGCACATGCCTCAAAACAAAGTTCTTTAGCGTATTTAGAAACAAACTTTACCTCACTTACAAAGTCACGCCACTTTTCATTGTAGTATATGATACTTCCGCCATTCTTCAGTAAGGACCTCGCAAACACACTATCCATCATAAAACCATCCGACCTAAGAACCCCGGCCTCCTCCTCGGTCAGCCAATGCTCAGTTAAACAAATAACGTCAGCATTCTCATGAGCAACCACTAAACGGATCCATTTTATTCTTCAAACACTGTATATTCTGATGCAAAACAATGAAACTATCCATATTACTATGTTCTGTTTTAGCTGATGGCTATGCCACACCTTTAACTCTCTTTCTCTGAAGTTCAATCTTTTTTCCGGTAAACAGGGCAGCGGGAATCAAATGGAGAATGGTGGCTGCGATATTTGGTCTTGTATTCAGTGTTAGACCTTAAACAGTTGACACATGACTTATTCTTACTATTGCATTGTTTTGTTTCATGTCCCTTATTCATACAAATTAAACATCTGGCATCATTTTGACACTCATCTGCCTTGTGGCCATACTCACCACACCGAAAACATCTAAGCATAGAAAAATACTCGAACATTCTACGATACGCATAGTTAACAAAAATACGCTGAGGGGCACTTGACATTAGGAGCTGGAAGGTTAATGGATCGCATTCCGTGATACACATGTATCTGCTTTTCATTTTTTTGACCACTATAACATTAAATAAGCGTTATCATGCTGCAAATGTGGATTTTGTCTAAATATTACATCCTGAATTTCTTCTTTACTAAGATCTTCCTCGATGTCTACAATTTTAATTCGGGGATTCTTTTGCTCTGGAATATTAATTTCGTATTTACTTTTGAGTTTCTTGTCTACTGTATTTTTAATTTTTTCAATTTCGGCTTTTGTGTTACACTTTATAAGAACACCTCCCTCTCTAATATCCGTAAATTTTGTAATGCCCACTTGCAGATCCATAGGATTATCTACTTTTTTAATGGCCACCTTGGTTTTTAACGAATCTTGATTAGTTTTCGGTTTTATTACCTGAATTTCGACAGCTGCCTCTGCATAACTTTTTTCCTGTAGTTATATTGCTTATTGTTGCTGTCTTCAACTTTGTTTATACCGTTAAGTAATGTTTTAAATTCTTTCAACTGTTGTTGAATAATTTAATATTTATTTAAAGTTTAAAGCTTAATAATTCTTGACAGACGGCGAATATATAAATACATACAAGTATGCAATATATCTGCATGAACCGTCTGCGGTACCCTACACTGTAGGGGTGCATCCATCTAATCCATCTAATGATATTAGATGTATATTCGTTCTGTCAAGAATTATTAAGCTTTTTGCTTATGCAACCCATGATACATGGGTATTTCGCTTAGTCCATTGTTCTGTTCAGAGAGGGCGCCAGAGTACGAAGCTTGCTGAAGCCTCATTTACTACTGGCTTAATAACAGGTTTTCTCTGGGCAGTTCGATGTTCACCTACGCCATGCTGATGAGAACCAACAAGTTCGAAAGCGCTCCATGGTGGGTGAACGTCTAACTGCACAGAGGTTTCCATCCTTCGATGCAGAACGAATGGATCTAAAGTACGTTCAAGTCTATTGCGCTGTTACGTCATATCATTCCATCTTTCTTTATGCAATGAAAGTATTACTAAATTTGTCCGTCAAATTGGAATCTTTGACATCGATTTGCGTCAATGTCAAAATATCATAACGAAAATAACAGATTTAATTCATTTATTGATTTGTTGGTAGTTGGTTTGTGTTTTACGCTAATAATTGCTAATAAAAATCGTTTTGAGATGCCCCACCGGTTCAGTGAGAAAGAGCAAGCTTTAATTTTAACATTAGTGCATTATTTCACATGTGAAAAAGATGCTGGTAGGCCACTTTTACCCTGGAAAGCTGTGCACAATGTTAGTAATATTTGTTTTCTATTTATTTGATAAAAAATGATATCTCTAGAAAAAAATTATTTTTGATGTGTAAACATCTTACGCGGCGATATGAGGACAATTCTCGGCAAATGAGACGGAAATGCGCAAACCAATTCTACCGCCAGGGCGGTATTATATACAATTTTGTCATTTAAAATCGTTTTAAACGGATTTTAGACGATAAAAAGCATATTATTATTTTAAATTAAACGAACTGTCAAAAGTATTATTCAGATGCCCAGCCGTTTAAAATAATAGCCGCGTTCGTTTTTGTCATCTTTTTCCTCGATTTGCTCCAACATTTTGACAGGCACGTGACTTGGGTTTTCCTTTTAAATACACAGAACTCGTGACTGTCAAATTTTCAGAGCAAGTCGAGGAAAAGATGACAAAAACGAACGCGGCTAATATTGTCATAAGTATGTAAAATTGATAAAAACGGAACGTGCTTCGGAATAGAAAACAGGTACAGAGACATCTTTTGGCTAGTGTAAAAAATAACGTAAGAGTCTATCTAAGACGTACGGATCTTTTCTTTTGACGTCAGAAATTCTGACGTAACAGCGCGATAGCCTTGAATGGACTTTACTAAGCACAGCATCCGATACATCTAATATCATTAGATGGATGCACCCCTACAGTGTAGGGTACTGCAGACGGTTCATGCAGGTATATTGCATACTTGTATGTATTTCTTTAAAGTTTTCCATTTCCAGGCGCATATTTAAGACTATATCAAGTCGCTTCTCACAATATTCGCAAAACCACTTCATACCACGCACCTAACGAACCTCATCGATTACACCACCCTGATCGGGTTCAAATCCTCCACAGTGCAAATGAAAAGCCCTGTTACACAGGCCTGAACAATTCTGAAAAGGTTCTTTTCTTTTAAATTTGGTTCTACATTTACCGCACTCATCCGACATTTTCTATACCCGGCCTCGCTACGCGTATAGCAGGCTCAGCACGTACTGCCGCCACAAAAAAACACCTAGATTTATCAGTTCGGATAGCAAACAAATGGATTCACCGGTGACATTTTCGTCATTTACGTCATTTTGAACTGCTATTGGAAGCGTAAAAAATGCCCATAAGATTATTCCCCACTCCTAGAAAGTCAGTGCACACTTTTTAATCAACTATATTCACCATACACCAGACTTAATCGACCCTTCCACGAGAGATGAAAATATATGCTTCTTCAACGAACACTCGAACTGTATGTAAGCTAGAGGGCTGAAATTTTCAGGACATGTAGCCGGGGTAAAATGAAGATCTTAGTACCCGTACCCCTCCCCCCTTTCGACAAGGAAAAGGGGGAGAAGAACAAACTAAAATGCTTAATATCGGGAGAACGGGAAGAGCTACGGGATCAAAATTTGGTGGGTGGGCAGGGGCCACCTCTGACCATATGGCGGAGACCGGGGCTCTAATTTAAGGGAATTTTTGAAAAAAAAAACGTTTTTTTGCCTACATCCCTGCAACGGAGCCTCGGATTGAAAATCTGACAAGCGGGAAAATTTTTCCCGTGCCCGGACCGAAAAGACTTACTTTCTTTGCTCTACAGAGATGTCGAAAATGATAGTTTTCAGAGAGGTATTATGAAAAAGAATTTCTTCAGCTTTCACTCTATTAAATAAATAATCGTTTCTTATTTTGCCTGATATTACCTTGCTCAATTGTAAAGGAAATAAATGATATCAGATCCTATCTTTATGCATGGGTCTTGCATAAATCTTGTAAAGCCACAAACTTGAAACTTAATTCAATTTCCATTCTGCCATGAAACATATATATTAGACACAAGAACTTATAGAACCCAACTTGAAATTAGGTTTTCCTCGGAGTTGCAAGTGACCGCTCCACTGCTTAGATAACTTTATCTCTGCATTACGGTTAGCAGACAATTTGCAACCGCAATGTTGTCAACGTGTGGAGAGATGAAACTTTCAAATATGGTAATTATTTCTTAACGCGGCGTAAAAGTTGTTGTCTATATTCGTAAAATTGATTTATTTTCGGTTTTAAATCAGATCTGATATTGATGGCCCATCGCATACTACGAGCACTTGAGACGTTTTTAAATTATACAGGAGGTCCCCAAAGTCACTAGGCGATTTAAAAATGTTATAATTTCTGAGTTGTAATGCTTTTTAAATTTTTCGTTTTAGATTTGGAAACTAGAAGCTTTGAAGATTTGTTAAGGAGAAATTCACTATTGCCCATAGAGACGGAATTGCGGAACTCTAATTTGAACACCATCGATCAATTACAGAAACTTAAAGAGCGTGTCGCAGAGTTTTTAATGTAAAAATTTTTCCCTCGGAAATGACTATACGCAATTTAATTGCACGTTTTCGACAACAAGAGACCGTAGCCGACCTCCCTCGATCAGGTCCATCATGTACTGCTAGAACAGAAGAAAACATTGAGCACGTAGAGGCTAGCGTAGAAGTGGATGAGGAAACATTGATGAGACGCCCTTCTACTCAGCTAGGGCTGTCCTGTTCCAGTCTCCGTAAAATTTTGAAGCACTTACGCATGTTTGCCTATAAAATACAGTTTGTCCATCCATTTCAGACAGCGAACTGAATTTGCCATTTGTCTTCATAAGTTGTGTGGGTAAGAAAACGATTTTCTGAACAGATTAATTTTGAGTGACGAAGCGCATCTGGATGGATTTGTACACAAAAAGAACTATAGATTTTGCGAAACAGAAAATCCAAGAATGGTTCATGAGCGAGAACTTCACCCGACTTTACCCAATATAATGTACATTTTGCATACAGTTGGCATCATTCGACCATTCTTGAGATGATGATGGCAATGCTGAAACTGTTGCTGGAGAACGATATAGACACATGCTCCAATTTTTTTTAGGTCCCGCTCTAGAAAACATGCCAGATATATCGTTTCAGGAAGATAGCGCTACAGCTCACACAGTCAGAACAACAATGGATCTCCTGAAAGAAAATTTTGGCGATCAAATAATATCGAGATTTTCTGATATTCCGTACTCTGCACGTGCAAATTCCAACAGCTGTCATGACAAACACGCTGAAAAGAGCAAGAATTTGTCGGGCGGAAAATGGAAGACATTTGAAAAATTTGATCTTTTAGAACTAGATTTAAAACACTTCATAAACTGTACTATTTTTTTGCTAAAAGATATCTTGAAAATAAAAATTATTTGAAAAGATATAAGCATTTTAAATGACCTGCTTGAAATTGATCTAGTAAAATAATTTCTGGAAATAGATAATTTTCATTGCTGACTAGAGCTGATATTTAGAGCATCGTATTCTTGGTTCGTGATAGCATCGGCGATTTGATAGTAAGTGGACTCTTGAATTTGGACTATTGATTTGCTGAAAAGTGATTATCTTTCAAAGGCACTTTTGCTTCGCCTGAATAGAATGTTCTACGTTCGTTCGGAATTTTATGTTATCTCTGATATCCTTAAGTTTTTGGTGATTATGCAGTTTTGTTGGTGGGTTTTCTGTTTAAAGTTTTAGCTATCCCTTAATCTTTCCCGATATTCCACTTATTTTGGGAAAGGTAAGGAGTTGGATCTGGGCAGTTATTTCTTGAATGTATATCGTCCATATTTCTCTATTCTCCTGAGAAAACTCATGCTGCAAACAATGTCCTGCCATCTAAAGCGCAGTCTGAGCTTGGATGCACTGATCAGATTTAAGCCCCACTCCCAGCATTCAAAAAGCTGGAACTATCCTAACGACTTTAATTTCGGTACACGACGCAATAGCGGTTCAGCAATAGCTTCATTTTCACTCTCTTGCCTACTATCCGTTTTCCACGTCATTGACTTATGGTTGGATTACGACTGAATTATTAAGAGAAAAAGATTAAGATCAGATGACAGGTTGCTTAAGTAGCTAGTTTGGTTGTTTTACTGCCTGTTGTGGTGCTGCCCGCGATGCGGAGCGAATCATACTGTTAAGATTTGTCCATCACAAATTTTAAATTGCTGAAATTGTATTAAGTTCAATAATGGTAAGCAGAGTGACCCTGTGAACATATATCATGCAACCTGGGATATATCTAATTGTACTATTTAAAGCAAATATCCTTGGCTAATAGCAATTATCATTCTCTTCTGCATCTTTTTCTAACGATCCCTGTCGTCTGACTCCTCCTCCCACGTGATACTTCCTAAAAAGAATAATAATACCAACAAATATATTTCAGTATACTACCAAAATGTGTGTGGTCTTCTTACAAAAACAGCTGAAGTGTTTAACAGTACATTTGTGTGTGATTTTGATGTTCTTGGTTTTAGTAAAACTTGGCTGAATGATTCTGTTTTAGTAGAGAGGTGATTTGTGATGGATATAATGTTTACAACTTCTAGCGACTAACGCAAGCAGGGGTGTTGGGGTTTTATTAGCTGTTCATCGTCGTAATAATTTGTCCTTCATCAATATTAACAGAGGTAAATTACTTCCTCAGATTGATATTTTGGCAATAAAGTCAAGTTTTGTTTATGGTACTGTTTTGTTTCTGGCAATTTATATACGGCCGCCCCTGACTTCTGATATACTTCAGAATCTTTTTGATTTTATTATATCACTGGAGACTTTGTATGGTCGAGGCATATGTATTGTGGGGGATTTTACCATATCTACTTATTCTGAGTTCCTGAATAATTTTTTAATGTCTATAAATCTTTAGCAAGGTAACTTTATTAAACATAAAAATTACAGAATTCTGGATTTAGTATTACATAACAGTAGAGAGTGTGTGGTTGAGTGCCCCTTGGATGTATTAGTCCAAGAAGATGACCATAATCCTGCGATTTCTCTAACGCTACAGTTTATGAGTTCTAGAAATAAAAAACATGACTGTCCTGTCAGTTTTAAAAATAATTTAACTTTAGATAAGCTAACTTTCCCCTAAGGTATGATATATTCCAAAGCTTGGATTGCTAATTTCATTCTAATGAACTGGATGTTGAGAATGCTTGTGCTTTATTTTATGAAAAACTGCCTGAAATTATTAATCTATGTGTTCCTGGGTATAATAGGTTATCTAATAAAAAGTATCCTCCATGTTTAATTCCAATATTATAAATAATATAAAAAATTAAAGAAACGTCGCAGGAAATTAGAAAAACTGACATCCAACGTGAGCTGCAAATTTTTGGAACTCCTAGATTGAGGCTGAAATCTAATATTAGGGTCTCCTATAAAATCTATTTGCAGACAATTGAATTTGACATTAAAAAGCATTCCTAAAATTCTGGCTGTTTATCAAGAACAAAAGAGAAGTTTCCGATGTTCTCAGATACATGAACTTTAGAAGTTTTGATTGAGTGATTCACAGGGCATATTAAACTCCTTTAGCTCGTTTATTCAAGCAGTCCTTTTCGAATGACATGAATAATAATGCTTTTCCAAATCGTTGGAAATAAACCTCAATGGGAACATCTATATAAATATTTTTTCCGAGAAGCCTAAATTTACCACGAGTCCAGACTTAAGTCCAGCATTCCTTGTACATGACTGTCAACGAGTGTTGGGCAAACAACGTCTAATACTGTTTAACTGGCATCTTAAAAATCAAACAATACCTAGTAAATGGAAAACCTCCAAAATTGTACCGGTGCACAAGAAGAGCGATAAGTCAAATATCAGTAAGTACACACCCAAGATATGAGATATATTGACCTATGTCACCCATATAATCGAGTAAGGCAATTGAGAACTATAAAGAGTCCCGAGCGATTGCGTTGGATATCTCGAACGCATTCGGCAGAGTTTGGCATGACTGATTGCTCAACAAACTGCGTTCTTTCGGCAGTCTTCTTAAGAACCGATCTCTGCACGCTGCAGTTGATGGACACGTCTCAGACACATTCACCATAAATGCGGGCATGTCTCAGGGCTCAATACTTTCACAAACACTGTTCCTCATCTATATTAATGACCTGGTGACCGAAACTAATCATCCTGTTTACAGTTTTGCACATAACATCCTTGTCTGCCAATTTGGATAAAAAAAAACGCAGCAGCTGCTCTTGCGTTAAAAAGCGCAAATAAGAGCGTGCTTTGGATATTGCTTACAGGTCTGGGGTGCCGCACTTAAGCACACCCTAAACTTGATGGATTCCATTCAGAAGACAGCTGTGGGTCTCGTCGGCTACCCGGAGTTGACCCGGGATCTGGATAACCTGGAACACTGTAGACATGTAGCCGAGATCTCTTTGTTTTATAGTTATTTTCACGGAAGATGTTCCCAGAATTTGGCCCACTTCATTCCGCCCTCAGCAACGCCTGTCAGACAGTCACGATAGACGGCAAGTGTGCATCCATTCATCGTACAACTGGAAACACCTAGAGCATCGCTTTACTCATTTGTGTGGCACACTGCATCACTATGGAACTTACTCCCAGGACATCTGTTTCCCCCTAATTTTATCCTAGGCCTATTCAAGAACCGTGTCAATCAACATCTTCACACACATACACACCACTCGTCGAGTGCCATAGGATCTCCCTTTAGTGTGTATGCCACTGCCATAAAAAAATAAAATTGTTATCGGTCGTACTGAATTCCCTTCTGCAACCTGCTTGCTCAACTGATTGATAGGAGTCAAGTTTATGAGTACGATGTATTATAGTGGCTGTTTATATTCCAAATCATATTAACAGTTCAACTAAGTGGCATTTGAAGTTAAGATGGATAGTTTTTACTGCGAAAGAGTTTGGAAAATAGACGTGGCCAGCTTATTTACAATTTTTTTTCTTCAAACGTCAGTAAATCCGTCATTACTCGACTGTGTAGGCGGCAGTGAAGTTTCGTTTTTCCTCCGCCGGAGCTTTACTTTTCACTTTTCCGCCGGCGGAGGTAAAAGTGTTATCATAGCAACATAGATACAATACAAACAAACATCAAAATAAGCGTCAACAACTCAAGAGTTATTAAACTAAAATTTGTATTTATCACTCAATGTGTGACTGCATTTCTAAAAATCACTAATTTACGAACAAATTGGTTATTATTTAATCGAACTTACTCAATAACTGCTTATCAATACGGAATTAAAACGCAATCGAAGATGCAATTTTAAAAATATAATTATTGTTGACAGTGTCCACTGACAGCTTTATGTGACATTACTATAGCAACAACCTGAGCCTATTCACCGACACCGCACCGGTCTAAGCCGCCTTGCGAACCCGCTTATCTTTAATAATAATAATTATTACTATTAAAAAGAGACGTTTTGCATTAATTTGTCGACATTTGAAGAAAAAACAGCATATTTTATTTGGAGGAAAAGTTACTTTTCATGGCTTGCTCTCTATTACCAGCGAATATTAACTACGATAAGAAGATTCACTCTCCACGGCGGCACGTCAACGGTATGTCTCCTTCCCCGCGCGAAAACTAGCATGATACTGGCATGTGACCTTTGGACCTGGCGCACACTGGTTGAATTTCTAGGAAAGCTGGCCATAATAAGGTTTACCAGAAATAAGACATAAAAGTTATTAAGTATTACACGTTTAATATATCGTGTTTTAGACAAATAATTGTTGAATTTTTTGCTCATCATCTATATTTATATATACGGAATATCAATTATCACTAACGATAAAAATCATGTATAAAAATCATTTGTATGTTCTTAAATCGTTTTAAAAAATGATTTTGAAAATTATGGGCTCCTTCGTTGTAAAAAAAGGGTTTTAAATTTTTAATTCGATGATCCAAATTTTATTTTTGCAACGGTTAATTCAGGAGTCTCACGAGCAAATTGAATGTTAAGCGGACGACAGAAACGCGTTGATGAGGGCCTGCAATTTTGCCATACATGTATTTCAGAGTTATTGTTATTTTTAAAAATTAATCTAATAGGGACGAAACTAGTAAAAAATATAGAAGCATCAGTGCAGCTGTTGTTCAAAAACACTTGCTTATATTCTGACTATCCCAAGGTAATATCAAAGCCATATTTATAAATTAAAACTAAATTATAAATTTTTATCTGCTGATTCAGCCAAAGTATTTATTACCTCTTTTTATAATAACATCAGTCTTGCATCAGCAATAATGATTTTACCGAAATTTCAGCTTCAGTTTCACTTACTACAATATTATGGGATTAGGGGTGGGCGACAATAATCGATTATTCGATTCACTTTTAAGAAATTACCGATTAATCGACTTATCGATTAATATTTCAGAAAATATCGATAATCGATTATTTCGATTAATCGATTATTCAGTTATTTGCTAAAATATTAAGCTTTTAATTGATTATTCAATTTCTTGCCCACCCGTACCGATGACTTTACAACAGATATAGCTTTTAAAATTCCAATTTAATAATGCGTTGCGTTAAGGGTAATTTAAATGACATTTGAAAATACTTTCAGTACAACATATGAAGCAAAAAAAAACAGAGAAACGTAAATGCTCAAACAAGACAGCAGCAGGGAGAACTGCGCGGATCCTCATTTCGACGCGCCATTTTCTGATAATCTGGCTTCAGTTGTTGCACAATTAGGTATAACACCAACACATAACCTCAACGGAGTGTTAGCACGTTAGCAGTATAGTACATCAGTCTTTATCTTTGTATTATGTATTTGGGCAAAACTATATGATAAGAAGGATCACTCTCCGCGGCGGCATGTCAACGGTGTGTCTCCTTGCCCGCGCGAACACTAGCAGAATATCGGCAGGCCATGATACAAATAAAACAATCATGTTGGCAGGCGACCTTTGACGCGGCGGCCATAGACCAGCTCATCCTTTTGTCAGATTAATTTTCATGCCTAACTTCTATAGTCGAGTCAATATTCGACATAAGATAATATCGCTATTTTTTAGTTGTGTTGTATTACAAAATAGGAATGAAATATACAGTAAAAATATTGTGCGAAACCTTTAACCAATTTTAAAATCACCCAAAACGCCAAAATTTACTTAAATATTAAAAGATGGAGCAAATTCGAGCAACATTTTCTTCTCGATGTCTTTTGTCAGAATATTAGTATTCGGAAATATGGTGAAATCATTAACACAAAATCAAAATCTTTTAAATATTAGTTACCTTGAGTATTGTTAACAATAATACCTAATTAAAAACGTTAACAGATTTTTGAAACAGCCAGTTGAATACAAACTTTATCAAAATATTTATTTGGTGATAATAATAAAAAAAAAAACATAACGTAAGTTCGACAGGGCGCTGCAAACAATTCAGAAGATATCAATTGTGTTTTTCCAAAGCCAAATAGAGTATTAGAGTGGTATAAATAATTTCGTCATAAATTTGATTAAATATACCGCAAACGAAAATATCGTTTATGGCCAGCTTTTATTTAAATTCAACCTGTGTGCAGTGGAGTTCTCTGATCGTTACCTGGCAACGAAGAAAATCAACGACGATTCCTTTGTAGCGCTCTCTGGCCATTCAGTGGGCCTTCTTGTCGTAGTTAATATTCGCTGCTATTACCAGCCTCACTCCGTTCGGCTGTTAAACACGAGCGCGCCATGAAAAGTATTACTTTTCCTCCATATAAAATAATATACTATTGTAGTTGCCTTCTTAGTAAAATAAATAGAACATTTCAAATATGAATCATCACTTCTGTAATATTCATATTTTGTAAATATCCCTTAGTATTATTCGAAGCCATCATTCATAAGTTATCTAACGCAAGATTTTTAAAAAGCACATCAATTTGTTGCGCTTTTATTGTGTCATCATAGTATTTTTGTCCAAACACTTTCTTAAATCAGTTTTTCTCTTTTGAGTTATTTAAGGATTAACCAAATGCAGTAATATAATATATATTTTTCTATCAAATATTTAACTTTCTGGAGTGTAGGTATTCAAGAACGAGCATAATTTTATAGACACAGCTATTAAAAAAATGACGAAATGAACGCAAGTTTTATCTGTTTACTATTATAAACGTTTTAATTGTATTACTAATAATTTTTATATTTGGCACCTCTACAATTTAGACCTTGGTACTGGAACGTAAGGGATCTTAACCCACCCTGTCCAATCCTTTCCTATGCATTTAAGATCCAGGTAGAGTTAAAGATAATAATTTGGATAAAAAGAATGAACCTCTCACGAGCGTATAGAAATCATTAAATTGTGGCCATAAAAAATAAGCTTTTTCTATTAAAAGATATTTTATAATTTTACACTTATAGAAGCTGCAAATTATCTGCTCATCGATAGTTCTTTATTCTGATTTAACTTTAAATTAGAAAGATTACTTCGGCTCAGGGGTACTCATTGGCCGCCTGAAAAATACATTTCTTTGGCTTACGCAACTACGTATTGAAATAAGCGGAAATACGTGCCGACTTTTGGTTGAAAAATCTTTAGGATTTGCAAAAAAGTCAAGCAAAACCATATTATTATTTCATTTTCTATCCACAGATAAGTATCTTTTACTGAACGAAACAACTGTGTTTAATCGTCCATCGCACGTCGTAATAACAACTGGGGCGAAAGTCGTAACCTCAATCTCCTTTGCGTGTTACATTTTGCTCTTTTAGTAACTTGCACTGTATTTTAAAGAAACTTGATAAATATTTATATAACATTTGCTTTTTCTCTTTTCTGTATTCAGTCGGTAATAATTTACTTTATCTAAATCTGCATTAGTTTGGGTTATTGAGGTAATTTTTGTCAACGTTAAATTTGCAATAAGCATGTAATTGGCTTGGTGTAATATTACGTAGGAAGTAGTATAATATAACAAACTTAATTTCCATGTCATTTTCCATTATGTTCATTAAAATTTATTGTAAAAGTTATGGATGAATGTATATACATTTATAATAATTGAAGACCTTGGTGGAAGAACCAGGCAAGTCCACTTTTCAATTTTTTTTCAGGAGACGAAAAAATCGTCTCATTTATATTATGTAATATTAATTATTCAAAAATTAACATGTAAGATTTTTTATTGAAAACAAAGTAACAGGTTTTTAAAAAAATTAAGCAAAATTGTTTTAAATTTCGAAAAAAAATGCATTCCTTAAAAAACCAAAAGCTAAGCATTTATTTTAAATACGTTTATTAAATTATGCAAATTTTAAATTTTTACTATAAAAAAGAAGATTCTGTTTCATTTCCCGCGTCGTTTGCTTCATCTCTTTTTCCCTCAGAATTTTCAGCTTCCAAAAATATTTCGCCAAATGTTGTTGTAGAATATTGCCACACTCTTTCTCTGTTTAATAGCAGAGAGTAAGGTTATAGTTGATATAGAATAATATTAAAATAATATGAACCATAAAAAAATTCAAACTGGTTCAAGACCAGTAAACAGAAATTAGTTATTTGAGAAAAGGCAGTTTAGGAGAGTGTGCAAAACCTGCTGCTGAGTGAGAGATATATTCGGTTAAGGGCGCCATAACTGCCTATAATGTGCTATAATGTGCTAGGTACCACTCCTCAGTAACTAAATAAATTTATGAATAACTTTGCAAGCCAGTAATGAGGTATTAGACAAAAAAAAATCTAAAATTTTAAAGCAATTTCCACGTTTATTGATAATGTTAATATTATAAAAACCGGGTGTCCTGCTATTGCAGTTCTGTGTAAGTAAAATATACCGTGAAAGCTAACATACAAAGTAAACTAGTTAGTTTATGATAATGAAATAATTATATCGCAATAAATCTATATAATTTAGACAGTAAAAAACAAAAAGAAATAGAACGATTCACTAATAACCACACGCCGAGATCAGTCACATACTACTGAATTATTGTACTAAAGTTATTCAGGATCCAATGTTTAATTAAGTATTTCAATCAAAACGAAAAATCACACATTAAGGAATTAATTTAATAATATCAAATAGCAAATAAGTTAATGAAGTAAATTATGAAACTAAATCAAAGAAAAAAAGCAATCAATAAATTTATTAGTGTAAAATAAAATCAATGAAATTAACTAACAGAGTAATTAGTGAAGTAGATCATCAACTATTAATCGGATAATGCGAAATTAATACAATGACACTAATTAACAGCTTAATTAGGGAAGCATATCACCAACTAGTCATTAAACAATGTGAAATTAATTCAAGGTAATCAATCAACAAATCAGATAATGATGTAAGACAGTAGTTGGTGTCTATCAATCAAATAAAGTGAAATCAACCCAATGCCAAGGGAATTAATTAACCAATAATTTAGTAAAGAATATCATCAACTATCAATCAAATAATATCAGCTCACCTCAATGACAATTAAAAATAAAGTAAATGATGAAGTTGAGTTAAGCCAAGCTAAAATTAAAAAATTAAGGTAGGTTCAGATAATAAGATAATTAAGGTGGAATTAAATTTAAAATAAGTAAATAATGTATGCAAATCCCGAGCAAGCAAGCTACATTAAATATCAGTAGAGAACTGATATATTCAATGGAGGACGGATTATTAAATAATGATAGCAAAAATACGCATGCTTATAAGAGAGGCAAAATATCAAGGCATAAGCTAAAGTAGCAACTAATATGCAAAATTGTTAGATGGTTTCAAAAATAAAAATAAATATATACAATCTAACCTATAAGCTTTTAAGGATCGTATAGCTATTCAAATATGCTAATGGTAAATATTGATACAAGTTGCACAATAATATAAAAACTTAAAGCTGAGTAAACCCAGCAAGTCGTGATCAGGAATCGTTAAGTCGCAATATCAGATATTTACCTGAGTCCGTATAACATATACAAACTACACAGGCTTTACGTGTACAAAAAACTAATTGCTATATAGACATCACTACTTATGGCTACGATACCAGCTTAAAGGTAAAGTTCTGCAAATATAAAAGCTCTAGTAGGCAAATGTATCTCAAATATAAGATCAATTAAATGTATAAACCGTAGTTATAGTTACGAATCAAATTATTTAAAAAGAATATAATTACTAATTTACCAAAGATAAAACGTTCATTATTACATTAGAATGTTCACGCACAATTGAATAAAAATAAAAGAGGTTTGGCTTATCTGTGTCTCTTGGCTCTCAAATCAGCACAGATGCTATCACATACCCAGGTCTCAACAACTGTCCAGCTACACCAACAGTATCCACTGAATACTTCTAACAAGTAGTTCGTTATGTAATGTAAGGTGCGAGAATGATAAGCAGCACAAGCACGCAAGCTTGTAAAAAGATAGTAAGGGTGGAAGAGGTAAACCAAAGCAGAAAAAAAACCTAAAAATATGAAACGTCTAAAACACTAGACACGATTCATTGGCCGTATATGTGGCCAGCACAGCAGTTCAATATAAAATCCCCATTTAATTATGAATTACTTAATTACTCGAGCCTAATTACTTAAGCGAAGCACAGGCACAGTCAGCAAGATAAAACTTTATTAAACCACTAACCCCTTAATGTAATCTTGCGATAATATCAAAAATATATAATATAATAATATAAGACATTGATAAACCCCAAAATAAGAATATCATTTAATAAAGAGTAATCTCTCTAATACTTTACAATTAAATTTGGTGGAGTGACCTAAAATGCGGCTACACAGGCATTTCGAACAATGTAACAAAGCCCAGTATAGTACGAATAGCAAAATTAATTAGCAGGTTATCCCTACAAGATATTTATAGTTGAACCAAAGAATATGTAAACTAGTAGCTCCACTCCCCCAAATATTTTCTGCCAGCCGCTGAAAATCCGCAGATTGTTGGCAGCATGTGGAGCGTTTTAGTTTAATCAGTCGTTCGTATGTAGGCAGAGTGTTCAGAACAGAGTCGGATTTGTGAAAATCCTTAATTTTATTTCTATTTTAATATTTTATTCGGACTTCGGTGGAAATATATACGAAGCAATGAAAAATACAAAGGTAAATAGGAAAAATCTATAGTCGGATTAGTGAATAGATATGTTAATAAAATTAGGTGAAGGAGGCGACAAGACCGGAAAAATCGTCTAGGTGTCAGATTTTTTTTTTATAAGTACATATTATATAACGATAATGGAATTCTTTGTAAATATTATAGTTATTTATGCAACAAGTGTGTAAAGTGAATCTTTTTTTATGAATGGGAATATTGTCGCATGAGCCGTAGGCGAATGCGACAATCCCATGAATAAAAAAAGGGTACTTTACACATGAGTAGCATACAAAATTTTTTCTACTATCGAAAAATATATGAAAAAATTAAAATATATTATATTCTTTTACGCACTGTCCTAAACGTCAAAAAATATGTCAGTAAACGTCAAAAAATATGTCAGCTTTACTTTACGCACTAGTGCGTAAAATAACTTACTTTACGCACTGCACATTAAAAAGGCCTTTTTTACGAATCTTAGAGAGTGCGTAAAGTGAGTATTTTACGCACGGTAGTAGAAAAAATATATTTTGGCCCTGTGAAACTGACCCAAAGTTTAATCCACGACTAACCCAAACTAACCAAATCTACTAAAATGGATTATAACGTTCTGATACGTTACCGCTTCAAATGACTAAAATAAGTTGAGAATAAGTGAAGCTAACCGAAAGTTAAATCGACGACTAACCCAAACTAACCAAATCTATCAAAATTGATTATAACGTATCGGAACCGGTTCGAATAACTAAAATAATTTGAGACTAAGTGAAACTAACCCAAAGTTTATTCGACGACAAACTCAAACTAACCAAATCTATTAAAATTGATTATAACTTATCGGAACCGGTTCAAATAACTAAAATAAGTTGAGACTAAGTGAAACTAGCCGAAAGTTGTTTGGACGACTAACCCAAAATAACCCAAAGTTGATCCGACGACTAACCCAAACTAACTAAATTTATTAAAATTGATTATAAGGTATCGGAACCGGTTCAAATAACTAAAATAAGTTGAGACTAAATGAAACTAGACGAAAGTTGTTTGGATGACTAACCCAAATTAACCAAATCCATTAAAATTGATTATAACGTATCAGAACCGATTCAAATGATTAAAATAAGCTGAGACAAAGTGAAACTAATCAAAAGTTGAATCGACGATTAATCCAAACTAACCAAATCTATTGAAATTGATTATAACGTATCGGAACCGCTTTAAATGACTAAAATAAGTTGAGAATAAGTGAAAGTAAGCGAAAGTTGATCGACGACTAACCCAAGCTAACCACATCTATTAGAATTGATAATGACGTCGGTATTGTAACCGTTTCAAATGGCTAAAATAAGGTGAGAATAAGTGAAACTAACCGAAAGTTAATTGAACACTAACCCAAACTAACCAAATCTATTGAAATTGATTATAACGTATCGGAACTGCTTCAAATGGCTAAAATAAGTTGAGAATAAGTGAAGCTATCCGAAAGTTGATTAGACTACTAACTCAAACTAACCAAATCTATTAAAATTGAATATAACGTAACGGAATCGGTTCAAATGATTAAAATAAGTTGAGACTATGTGAAACTACCCGAAAGTTCAATCGACGACTAACACAAACTAACCAAATGTAATAAAACCATTATAACGTATCGGAACCGCTTTATATGACTAGCATAAGTTGAGAATAACTGACACCAACCGACAGTTGAATCGACGACTAACCCAAACTATCCAAATCTATTAAAATTGATTATAATGTATCGAAATCGATTCAGATGACTAAAATAAGTTGAAACTAAGTGAAACTAACCGAACGTTGATTGGACGACTAACCCAAACTAACCAAATCTTTTAAAATTGATTATAACGTCTCGGAACCGGTTCAAATGAATAAAATAAGTTAAGACTAAGTGAAACTAACCGAGAGTTGAATCGACGACTAATCCAATGTAATCAAATCTATTAAAATTGATTATAACGTATCGGAACAGGTTCAAATGACTAAAATAAGTTGAAACTAAGTGAAGGTAGTCGAAAGATGCTTGTAGTCGCCCCCAAACTAACTGAAACTAACCAAATTTATTATAACATATCGGAACCGCTTTAAATGACTAAAATAAGTTGAGAATAAGTGAAACTAACCAAAAGATGAATCAACGACTAACCCAAACGAACCAAACCTATTAAAATAGATTATAACGTATCGGAACTGGTTCAAATGACTAAAATAAATTGAAACTGAGGGAAGCTAGTCGAAAGTTGATTGTAGTCGTCCCCAAACTAACCGAAACTAACCAAATTTATTGAAATTGATTATAACGTATCGGAACCGGTTCAAATGACTAAAATAAATTGAAACTATGTGAAGCTAATCGAAAGTTGATTGGACGACTAGCCCAAACTAACCAAATCTATTAGGATTTATTATAACGTATCGGAACCGCTTTAAATAACTAAAATAAGTTGAGAATAAGTGAAACTAACCGAAAGATGAATCAACAACTAACCCAAGCTAACCAAACCTATTAAAATTGCCTATAACATATCCGAACGGGTTCAAATGACTAAAATAAGTTGAAACTACGTAAAGTTTAACGCAAGTTGATTGGTTGACTAATCAAAAGTGACCAAATCTATTAAAATTGTTTATAACGTATCGGAACCGGTACAAATATCTAAAATAAGTTAAGGCTAAGAGAAACTAACCGAAAGTTGATTTGGTGACTAACGCAACTAATAACATCTATTAAAATTGATTATAACGTCTTAGAACCGGTTCAAATAATTGAAATATGTTGAGACTAAGTGAAACTAACCGAAAGTTGAATCGACGATTAACCCGAACTATAGGTTAGTCGTTCAATCAACTTTCGGTTAGTTTCACTTAGTTTCAACCTATTTTAGTCATTAGAACCGGTTCAGATACTTTATAATCAATTTTAGTAGATTTGGTTACTTTGGTCTAGTCGTCGATTCAACTTTCGGATAGTTTCACTTTTTCTCAACTTATTTCAATCATTTAAAGCGGTTCCAATATGTTATAATCAATATTAATAGATTTGGTTAGTTTGGGTTAGTCGTCGATCCAACTTTCGGTTAGTTTCACTTATTCTTAAGTTATTTTAGTCATTTAATGCGGTTCCGATACATTATAATTAATTTTAATAGATTTGGTTAGTTTAGGTTAGTCCTCGATTCAACTTTCGGTTTGTTTCACTCAGTCTTAACTATTTCAATCAGTTGAACCGATTCCAATACGTTATAATCAATTTTAATAGATTTGGTTAGTTTGGGTTAGTTGTCGATTCAACTTTCGTTTAGTTTCACTTATTCCCAACTTATTTTAGTCATTTAATGCGGTTCCGATACGTTATAAATAATGTTAATAGATTTTTTTAGTTTAAGTTAGTTTTCCAATAAAATTTCGGTTAGTTTCACTTAGTCTTAAATTCTTTTAGTCATCCGATACGTTATAATCAATTTTGATAGATTTGGTTAGTTTGGGTTAGTAGTTCAATCAACTCTCGGTTAGCTACACCTATTCTCAACTTATTTTAGTCATTTCAAGCTTTTCAGAATACATTAAAATCAATTTTAACAGATTTGGTTAGTTTGGGTTATTCGTCAACAACTTTCGGTTAGTTTCACTTAGTCTCAACTTATTTTTAATTTTGTTTCCTTGTGACTAATTCATCAAAAATACAGACAGGTAACTAAATCTAAGGCATACAAGGAATTATTTTTGTGATTTTTGCTTAAAATCCCATAAAAATCGTCTGTAGAATTACAGATATGGAGCTATCAACCACTCCAACCAAATGACCATCGAAAAGTGACATGGCCTTGACCCCATCCACTTTGACCTAGTGTTCCTAAAAAAAACTTCAAAAGCGTACTTAACTCACTAGTACTGAACCCGCACTATATAGCGTAAAATTTTGCACATTAAAGTACCTATTTCGGGACCAAATAAGAAAAGAAACAATAGATGATCCTACCTCAACTGACGAACGTCTATGCGAACCATAATCAAAAATAAATAATTAAATTAATAAATTGTAACAATGATTCTGGAACAATTAGGTCAGCGAAATAGTACCAACGTTAGTTTGGACAACGACTGCCTCACTTTATCCTGCGGATGCCGCAAGAATCACTGTTTCTTGTCGAAAACATTATAGCAGGTACCAGGCTAGAAATTTACTGCATTTAACAGTTACAACAGTGATGTCGAAATTCGATATATATTCAGGAACATTATTTGGCTACGAAAACATATCAAATGTGGCTAATATATACCAAATTTAATTTAATTTTAAATATACGAAATTTATAATGTTACAATATCCTTGGGGACATATTTAGCAACCAGGCTTTTAAAGTCGTTTATTTTTTTCGGATTTAACGGCAGTGGGTTCATGTAGGTAAGTTTGGTAATGAAATATCTTGCACTTGTTTTTTTTATGCAAATGTTTGAAAAACTGCTATACTGTAGCTAACTAGACATTCGATGAAACGTGTGTTATTGTATTTAATATTTCTATGTGCCGAAACAGCAAAGTACTGTGTGTTCGTCACAGTCTATGTACTTGAAAATCACATGATGGGACACATTAAAAATACGAAACTTTGTTTTAACCTAGTTTTGCCATTCTTCCGGAATGTACAATCGTTCCATCTTTCGCTTGCTTTTTTTATTGGGCCCAAAAGATCGTTCGCATGGCAGGTACTGGTGAGTAATTGCGCTTATATTATTATGTTCCATATTCACTGGGGTGTGTAAATATTTTACCAATGTCCGATTTTTATTCTGCGCAAACACATTTTTAGAAAAAGCTATAGGGTTATGACTTCTCGGGACATACAGGTCTCGACGTATTTTTGGCTTCGTTGCTTACCTTTTTCCAGTAATTATAGAAAGTTGAGATTCCAGGTTTAGCTGAATATGTACAAAAATTATTATTCTGCCAAATTTGACGTTTGCATAAAACATCCCCAATTGGAATATGTGGAAAATTTTTTGAAAATCGAAGTGTAGCGCTTCCACATCAGCATTATTCTTAGTGAGTACCGTTCTTTCGTTCATTTCAAAAATGATGGTAATACTTACCATCGTTTTTCTGCCTACTATAATGCGAAGATCTTTTTAGAAAGCTTTTTATATGTTGATCCACCTGTCTTATTGCTTCGTCTGGTATTTTATTGGGACGGCTTTTATGTTTCTCTCTTTTGTCCGGTGGTGCTGTTATTCCGGCTTTTGAGCAAGACTGTATGATCTGTACGCTGTTTGGTTGTTCCTTGCAATGCTACAAATGCTTTTCTTAACACCTGATACATCTTGGATCCTACACGTATCTAGAACAATAAAGATAAAGGTTTACCTCACGATGTTATACATTTACACAAATACACAATAAAAACTAGTTACACTTTTAATATCAACCATATACAAAATTTAAGTTGACAAAAACTAGATACATTTTTATATGTATATATACAGTGAGTCTTTTAAAACGCAACATAGGCGCCATATAGGCACATACATCTATAAAAGTAAAGTAAAAGTAAAAGTATTTTATTTGTCTTTCAGTTACATATACACATAAATAAGACACGTCAAATAAATATGTATACCTTGATAAGGATACAACTCACAAATATGTGACATTAAACAAAGGTATATAAAAAACAAACTTGAGAGCTGGACGAACTAAAACGCCGATTCAACTACAAGCCAAAACATACTCGTTTAGCGCATAAAAGCTTTGATCAACAACGAGAAACTCCTTTAATTTTTTTTCTGAATATGCTATCACTTGGAGAAAGTTTTATTTCATCAGGAAGCAAATTAAAAAAGCTGCAACCTGCATAAATAGGCGACTTTTGATAAAATAAATGGTGAAAAGTATCTTTTTTCCTGGTATTGTGACCATGTATATGGCAATTAAGAATAAAAAGATGTTTGTTTTTGTAAATGTGCATTAAAAGCTTAAACAAGTATATGAAGGTTAGAGTGAGATTTTTTTTATTTTTGAAAATTAATCTACAGCTTGAATTATATGGTAGATTAAAAATAAGACGAATTATTCTTTTCTGTAGCACAAAGAGTCTGTTAATATGCGATGATTGTCCCCAAATGACGATGTTGTAAGATATGTGTGAGTAAACCATAGCATAATAGGTTGTCAATAGGTTTTTTTCGTTAAAATAGTTTTTCAGTTGAGCAATGGCAAAGTGTGCACTGCACACTTTACCGTATATATAATCTATATGATCACTATATAATAAATGCTTATCAATATAAGTACCCAGAAACTTGACACAAGGCTCATATGAATAAAACAGAAGTAAATACTTTTGCTTAAGTTTTTTGAGATAAACATATTCGGCTTTAATGCAGCAAAAAGAGACGGAGATAGGCTAAACGCATTTGCTACACTTTATTCATTCATACGACTAAATATTTAGTTTCTAGGTCAGTATTTCCTATTTTAAAATTAAAATTTTTACCTTGCCTACGGACATTATGTGTCTCGAGAATTATAGTTTTATCATAATTTATCATAAGCATATTCTTATGACACCATTCATTAAAGCTCCTCAAGACATTTGTAGCTTTGGCAAAAACTGTTTCTGAGTCCTTATCAGAAACTAGAATAGACGTATCGACTGCATACATAAAAACGGACCCGATAGGAACATGTTTGGGACTGTCATTAACATACAACAAAAATATCAGTGGACCAAGAACACTACCTTGAGGAGTACCTCGATGTACTTCAAAGGTTTCGGATTTGCAGTTTTCCACATTCACAAAACTTTTACGGTTTCTTAAAAAAGACAATAAAATTGTTGGCAGGGCCACGGATTCCAAGCGCGTCTAGTTTGCTAGACACAAAGTTAATGTCTATTGTATCGAACGCACGGGACAACTCGAAAAAAATTGATATCGTACACTCATTTTTATCCATATTATCATTTATCAATTGTACATATTCAATACATGCGGTTTCAGTTGACTTATTTTTACGAAACCCATGCTGAGATCCAGTGAGAATATCAAAAGACTCTAAAAACATACAAACTTTCTCGGTTACAGCCCTTTCAATGATTTTTGAAAAAACTCTTAGTATCGATATAGGTCGGTAGTTATCCATATCATGTCTATCGCCCTTCCTATAAACAGGACTGATTGAGGATAATTTTAAACTGTTCGGAAATTGGCCAAGTTCAATAGACTTATTTATTATGTAAACTAAAGATACTACAAATACATCAGAACATTTTTTAACAAGGTCGACAGGAATATTATCATAACCACAGGATTTCTTACATTTTAATGACTTTATAATATACTGAATTTCCCCAGGTGTTACTGGAGACAAAAAAATGGAATTTTCCTGTTCCCGAGATGTTGTACACTCTTCGGAGAAGGAATTTTTAAAATGTGAATTAAGCTTATTGTCAACGACAAGAACCCACGGGAAAAACGTAACATTTGGTGTCAGAAGTCGGATTGTGAAGGGACCGGACTTGAGAAGTATTTTTCGAGGAAAGAAGAGGTACAAGTACGTCAAGACCGTTTGATTGGTGGATTCTGGTAAAATTTTATAACATTCTATG